>JALLBE010000021.1:0-31681 GCA_036939795.1 Thalassiosira mediterranea
TAAAAGACGGTTCGAAGAAAAATGAGGTTCGTGACAAACAAAAAAAGATCGCGAAACGCATTCGCGCTGCAAGTAGATTCCACGGCGGAATCAATACAAAGAGGTAACTGTTAACAATTAAAAAAGTATTTTTTTACATCAAAACTGAGATTCGTGACTCCAAAAAAAAGATTGATTTACCTGAAAGGTAAATATTTACCATGCACGTAGGAATTAGGTAAATAGTAACTCGCGCGATTTATTGAATTTGTGCCAAAACTGAGATTCGTGACCAGGTCGAGTGCAACTACAAACTACACCGCTGTTGCTCACGATAGACGATATCTTTGTACGCGCCTTTAATGTTATTAATTCCTAAGTATTTTTCACGTAGAATCGAGGAATCTATCTATCGGAATCCTATTTGGATCTTTTGTGGGCTTCACTTAGCCCTTTGCTTTTAGAGGGCTAGGGGGGCGCCCCTCTAAAAAGTCAAGTCCGAGGGGGGGTTGAAACCGGCTCAAACCCCTCATTTGGGCGGTTCGGAGGCCCCTGACATCATTCGGACATGACATTCTCCCAGATTTGGCGCCAACTGGTATGTAAGTCTACGTATTCCTACGTGAGTGCCCCCCCAAATCCTGGGGGGGGATATCGGGAGGAACCCCCTTCAAAAAGTTGAAGTCGCCCCGCTAAAAGCAAAGGGCTAGCTTCACTCACCCATCAAATTCGGATGCTGTACCTGCCTACCATGCTGTCAAACTTTGCACAAGCAAGCAGGATCGGCAGCAGGCTAGGCGGTAGGCGGGCACCGGCACCGCTGAAGACAACTCTGCTCTCACATCTTGGACGACTTTCACTTGGTCAGGCGGGACGATGATGCTCCAAGCAGCGGTGTCGAGGATTTCGACTGGGGTCGGGCGGCAGCTGTCGAGCCGCGGCGGCTTGTACAGCAGCCGGTGCCATGCCCGCGTGGCGTCGCCCGGCGTCGCCTCTCACCTTGCATCGACGACGACGTCGGCGCTCCCTTCGCGGAGAAACTACTCCACCAGCGATCCAAAGGAGTCGAAGGCCCAGTTTATCTTCTCTCGCATACAGGATTCGACGAGGATCACGCCCCTCATCGCCCGGCTGCAGCAGGAGTGCTGGGACGGTTACGTCGCGACGGGGCGCGGTTGCCACACTCTCTTCCAGGTGAGCCGGCTGCAGTCGTAGGACACACAGAAAGACTTGTCTCGCTTTGCGTTGGTTGACCTTCGTCCAAATGTGATTTCCATCGCACCACGCTCGCAGCTTCTCGACACGGACTCCAGTGGCAAGATCTCCTGGCAAGAAATCCGCTTCTTCCTCGAGCACGTCCGCGAGTCGGACATTAGCCCCGCCGCACGAAAGATGGCTCTCGAGGCCACGTCCGACGGTGACATAAACTTCCACGACTTTCAGGATTGGCTCATTAGGGCCACGAAGGTCGACCCGGGCATGAAAAACGAGTTCGCCAATCAAAATTATCACGCGAGCGTCGGGACGGCGCCCAAGCCTGCGGATTCGACCCACTCGTGGAATAGGCAGACCATGTCTCAGAATTTGAGGCGTATGCAGTACGCGGTTAGGGGAGAGGTCGTGATAAAGGCAGATGCGAGTGAGTGTGGCGCAACGTTTTGCTCGCTGGATGGGGCAGTAGGTGACACCATCTAGGTGACTCTACTGCCCTGCTCAGCTGTCATGTCCTCAATGGCTTGGCAATATTGCCCAATAGGCCGCTCAGGCCATCCTGGGGTCTACAATGTTGACTATTTCTAGCTCTAACTCATTGTATGAAATTTATTGCACTGCAGTGGCTGCGGAAGGAAAGAAAATCATCTACACCAACATCGGCAACCCGCACGCTGTAGGACAGAAACCTATCACTTACTACCGGCAGGTGCTCTCCCTATGCGACCTTCCCGCCGAGTGCGGCATCGCCAACGACGCTGTGTCTTCTGCCTTCCCCTCTGATGTTGTCGCGCGCGCCATTGAGATGCGCCATGCGATCGGCGCCCCCGGTACAGGCGCGTACACCAACTCCCAGGGTGTAGGGAAGTTCCGTGATGACATCGCCAAGTTCATCATGGAGCGCGATCACCATGTCTCGTTCCCGAGCAACATATTCCTGACCAATGGAGCGTCGACCGCGATCGAGCAGGTGCTTACGGGATTAATTGGGAACAATCGCGATGCAATCATGATCCCTATTCCTCAGTATCCCATTTACTCGGCGATCATTTCGAGATTGGGAGCCAGGCAGGTTGGTTACTACCTCGGTAAGTCTGATTGCAAAATCATGATGCCCTGTATTGCATTTTCTACACTGAAGCACTTTCACCCACTGATTTTGGGATAATGATTTTCACCAGACGAGGACAAGGGCTGGGCGATTACTGAGCGCGAACTGGAGGAGAGAAGGACTGCAGCTGTCGAGAGAGATGGTCTCGATATCAGAGCATTCACTCTCATCAACCCTGGTAAGTTCGATTGCTGGAACATGGCATGATTTCTCGCTTTTCCAAGTTCCTACAGAGATACATTGTATTTGCTCACTTCTTTCATATGATGATACTGTGATATTGGTGTTCGCCAGGAAACCCAACGGGTCAAGTGCTGAGCCGCGAAGACCTTGAGATTATTTGCAAATTCTGTGCCAAGTATGACATAGTCTTGCTGGCGGATGAAGTGTATCAGGTAAGTAGATAGTGATTTAGCATCAGAGACAGTCATAATATGTTTAACACTAACTGCATCACCTTTCATGAAACAATTTTTCAGAGGAACATATACGTTGAGGACAAGGTGTTTGAGTCAGCAAAGAGAGTTGCTGTCACAACTCCTGGTTGTGAGAATCTTCAGTTGATCAGTTTCCATTCGACTTCAAAAGGTAAGGGCTTCAGAGCAGGAATAAAATCCTTTTTCTTTTTTGTTGTGTTGAATTTCCTGACACTGATGTGATTTTGTATTGAGTAGGTCTGATCGGAGAGTGTGGAAGGCGTGGTGGGTACATGGAACTGCATAATATTGACCCATACGTCCACACACAGCTCTATAAGCTTGCCAGTTCTGGACTATGCTCTGGAGTAGCTGGTCAAATGATGATGAGTTTGATGGTCAGACCGCCTTTGCCCGATGAAGAGAGTTATGAGCTGTTCAATAAGGAAGAGACAGAAATTTTTGAGAGCTTGAAGAAGCGCGCTGTGTCTGTGAGTCATGTTCATTGCTGTTGTCTCTATCTACATCTTCGCCACATGTTCATCACAAATCTGATACTTTTGTCATAACTGTGGCGTGTATCGGAAGTTGGTGGATGGCCTTAATGATATTGATGGCATGACCTGCAATCCAAGTGAAGGTGCCATGTACGCGTTCCCCCGGGTTGAACTGCCTCAAAAAGCAATTGACGAAGCAGAGGCGGTAGATCAGACGCCTGATAATTTCTATGCGCTGTCGCTTCTGGAAGAGACTGGAATATGCGTTGTTCCTGCAAGCGGATTTGGACAAAAGAGTGAGTTTGAAGGCTTTCAATACTAATCTCCATTTCCATGCTACTAACTGCTGTTATTGGGGTGTCTTGCAGAGGGGCGTTTTGGATTCCGAACTACTTTCTTACCACCGGAAGAGGAGCTCAACCATGCGATCCGGGAGTTCAAGAGGTGAGATATCATTTGTACTTACTCTGATTACTATTTTTCGTTACATACAAGTAAATATCAACTGGGGTTCCTCATCGCCACCAGGCATCATGAGTTGTTCTGTGAAAAGTATGCTTGAGGAGTATCCCTGAGTGATGGCTGAAATGGAACAGCTTCTCTATGACAGTGAAAGACTTCCCCATGTTGTGCAAGTATTGACGAAGCAGTATATTTGGACTAGGGAATGTATTGGAATATACCAGGTAGATGTAGAAGGTACAGGAATGGAGGATGTTTGGTGCAAAGAGTATGATACAATAGACGAGTAGGTCGGCAGCCATCTCATGTGGCCATTATCAAATTACACTTTTTAGCCTGACAAGTAACTAACTCAGTTGATTGTCAATGCATATCGTACTCGGAGGTGGCAAACCATGCCATTCCTCGTCTGTGTACCTCAAAGGTATTCAATAAAGTGTCTATTGCAAGACATAATCCAACCGAGCACCATGGTTCATGATATGGTTTGTTTATCCCTTGCAGAGTAGTAACGGTTCTGGCACTGATGCTATCGCCGAGTTTTTTTTCTGTGGTTCGTGTGTGGGCAAAGACAACTGAACCCTTAGCACTGTGTCACGAAAATGTGCTTGTGGTAATGCAGCATAAGTAAAGGAGACAACGGTTTGGCAATCGCGATTCAGACACGTTGATCAGGAACAGTGCTGTGATAAACTATTGGAGAGAATGCGCATGGAAGGGCGAGAAAGCAAAGAGAAAAAGTAAAAAAATTGGGTCTGTTGCAAAAGATAGGCTATTCCCACTATTGCTCATTGCTTGCCGCTTGTCCTAAACCCTGTTTCTCTTCTGCATCAGCAGCTTGAGCAGTTCATTCCTAAGTGCTGTGTTCATTTCTGGCGGAGGTTTCCCCCATACACAGTCGGCGCCACTCTTCTCCAGCCTTTCCCTATCCAGTGACAGGCGCGCAGATACCCCAACCAGCAATGACCGTCGGATCGGTCCACCATCACCATTGCTCCTACCCAACTCATCCTGTGATTCGCAAAGGTAGCGAATCAAAGAAGACCCTGATGTCATGTCTCCCCGACGCTGAATGGCATCATCTCCTGCAGCCTGCGTTGGCATTACCTGGCCCGATACACCACTAGATGATGGTTGATCAGAGAAGGAGTTCCGGAGTCTTTCCTCGACGATTATTATGTCAAAGCCATGTGTGGCACCACCATCGCTCATAGGGAAGGCATTCTGTGCTGCTTCTATTCTCGCCAGTGCCTCTTCATACGACCGGGCTGTAGCCACTAATGCATGAGGGATCATGTGCTTCAGAGATTTCGTGAATAATGCTAGGAAAATCTCACGAGGATCAACCACCAGGATGTTTTTGATTTCAGTGGCGCATTCTTTGTCCTGAACGGATGCAACCTTTTTGGAACTATTTCTCGGGTTCGGGGATTCAGAATCACATTCATCATCACAACTCAAGGCTGGGTGGTTGAAGTTCACTGATCCGTTCCCTCCACCCCTATCTGTCGTCACTGTCAAGGATCTCCCTGTACCAGTAGGAATTACTCGCGTACTCCTGAGACGAATACGTTGTATGGCTTCTGACTTAAATTGCGCCAGCTGATCCTCCGTCCACCATTTGTCACCTCCCCTCTTCTCGTATCTCGTGACCCCATACTCATACACAGTTATGTGAGGATCAAATCCAATCCGTTTGCTTTTTGTGAGACACTCAAGCGATGAATGCCTAGAAACGTTGGCCACTACATCATGAGAACCTGATCCAATTGATTCCCTCCCCACTATTGAATGCTCGTCTTCTCTCTTACCGACCGTAGTGTCAGATTGAGGCCTAGTCATCTTAGCCTCTGCGCGGGGCAAAACCTTTGGAAAAGCAGAGAGGCGCTCTAGGTCATCTTCCGATTCCCCAATACTATCTTTGCCGTCATTGTCATCACTGCGTTGTGAGTGAAGTGACTTGATAGATGCAGGGGAGGCCAATGTCGGAACAGCTGGAGAAAGACGTGTTTTATGCACTGCCAACGACGATCTCAAAGGCGATATAAGATGTCTATCATGTTCTTTCATCGAAGGGGGAGTAATGGCACCCATTGTTCTGTCACTTTTCACAGATGACGGACCTGGCCGAGAAACATTTGAAGGTGACAACGAAGGTGCATTTTTCTGTCGAAGGATGGATGAAGGCTGCTTGGTAATTGATGGAGACTTCTTCTCATTGACGGTCGTCGGGACGGATGCAGCTGGATAGTATGTCTTGTGTCGGGCGGCGTCACCAAAGAAATGTGATTTGGCTGGTTTTGTTTCGGGAGGTGGAGGCCCTGCTACAGGCTGGAAGCCGGTTGATCCAGGCCGACCTCCTATGGGAGGGAGGAATGCACCCTGTGATGTTGGTCTTTTACTCAATGATGGCCCGCCAGGCTTGACGTCGTCTTGTGACACGGATAATTTTGGAAGCGGAATCAAGATGCCATCGAGCGAGTTGGCTCGCAAAAGAGGCGTAGGATTGAAATCAACGTTCGATATATCTGCGCCGACGTCAGTTGGAGACGGGGAGAGATCGAACGATCTACGCCTGTCATTCTGTCCAGGACTGATTTCTGGAGGACGCGATTGCTCCCGTTTAGTCTTGGGATGTGGGTCTGATGATGGACATTGACGATGCATATGCGGGAAGATAACCCTGCGTTCTGCTCGATCTGGGGTGGTAGGATGGCGGCGTCTACGATTAGTCCCTGCCCAGGCGGCCGCGCCGGCACTCCTGTCAGGGGGGGTTCCCCTGCCATATGCAGTGAAGCTGCTCATCTCGTCATCAGTCTGCGACCCGTGGTCGCTTCGCCCAAGGTCAACCGCGATGCACCAGGAGTTGCTATCTGAAATGACGGAAGCTGATCATCATTATGTATCTTCCACGAATGTCGCACGAGAAATAAGTTGTCAGCAGAAGAGCAGTATTGTACTATGGGGGAAACAGCCGAAGAGTTCGAGCGGTGCAGGGCATCATTCAGCAGGACATCATCCAGTGCATGCATCCTCAGCATCATCGCGCGCGCGGTGGGGCGGGACGCGAGACAAGGTGCCGGGGACGGGGACGACCCGGGCGGCGGAGCAGAACGAGGAACGAACCCTTTTTACCTCTTCGATTGCATTGCAGAACAACTGCGAAACTTGTGAGGCACATTCCACACTTTTCTTTCCGGAGAAGGGAGAAGAGGCACAAGGGGCACTGCAAGGGGCAGCCAGCCGCTCACCTCATTCAAGCTCACCTCAGCTTCGTTCAACTCGACATCGAGCGAGCGAGGGAGGAGGAGAGATGTACTGTGGATTCAACGGTGGAGTCACAACAGGTGGAAAATCAAGGAAGCAGGTGATGTTTGATTGGCATGCAGGCGAAGGCGGATCGATGGCAGAGATGCTGATGGATGAATGTGGCAGATGATATGGCTTGCCCCCAATTTTCGCTAATTTCTCTTGACTTTGTGTGTGTGAATACGCCAACATCAATTTTTATTTAGGGGGCAATGCATCGTTTGAACTCGTTGGCGTGCAAGCAATCACGAGGGCCCGCGATGTTCATGTACCTGGTTCGCGGTTCGCGGTATTCACAAAATTAGAGGAGAGGGAAAATGCAAATAATATCATATGTAGGTATGGTACCATAGCTGCAGGTATCGACATGCACTACCTACATATGTCCCACTACCATGACAACATTAGTTGCATGCAGTTACTATGTATCCACCACACAGTATGTCAACCCCCTCCCCTGATTTACAACTCGAATTTTGCATCTAATGCCGTGAATAATCACACATGTGTCATGTCTTTCTGCCTTGACCTGTCTGGACTGTCTCTGCCTCCCACTGTGTCTATGTGAGGAGTGGGGTTGTATCTCTGCTGTCTATGCAGCCCAGGCCTTTCAAAATAATAATATTGCATCTGCCATTGATCTATGATGAAAATCTATCTAGCCGATGACATTTTGGACTTCTGACCATTGCCTGGATTATATTTTGTCGTGTCGAGATCTTGATGAGTATCCATTTAGCCAACAGTCTAAATCATAATTGACCAAATTGAATTTCCTCCTACAAACCAAATGGATGAAGTCTCTTCATCCTGGCTGGGTCTTGACCAGGGTGGCTTAGGAATATTAGTGCCAGTTTGGATGGGTTGTTCCATCACGAGTTCCATGCTATAACAATATCCTAGATAAAAAATACTGTATTTACATAGCTCTAATTCACATTCCCCGCGTTGAATTTCTGCACGAGCTTTGAGATCTGCTGTCATGGACAAGATTGCAGTCTCTTTTTTTACTAAGTCCCACGTGCTTCGTTGATTTTACATTCGCTCAGCACATAAGAAGAGTTGTGGCAGTTGTGGGTTGTGGCAAGGTTGTGAAGGAACTGTTATGACGGCCTGACACATATTATGTATCTTGGTGACACTTTGTATGGGTACATATTGAGTATCAACCATCACCAACATGGGTACATAATAGGTACATACATTCCTTGCTAGGTTGCCATGGTCACTTCCACTTCCTGGAGCTCCCTGGTTAGCCCCGGCGGCGACAGCCACAGCACAGTAGCAAAAGTAGTAGCCACAGCAGCAGCAGTCACCCATTTACGGGTGTCCCGGGCCCGCTGCGCAGGCCCGGTCTGCGGGTAGTCGTCAGTTGACGTGAGCAGCAGTAGCAGTAGCAGTAGCCCCTGCGCCTTCTCTCCTCCTTGTGTTCCTGCTTCTGCCCCAAAGCCAGAGGTCAACGGTGTGCGGAGACACCACTGTTTACACAATATATCTGCCAGTACTGCCAATTGGTCTGTCATGAAAGGAAAGAAAAGTTTTTGTACAAGCTAAAACCAAGGGAAGCAGATTGTCATTATTACCAAATACCAAATATTTAAAATGTGGCAAACTGGCCTGGCCATATTTTGCCAGTCTCAGCCTGCCACAGACGCAGTTGGAGCGTCCTTTTGCCTCGTCCTTGTACTTGTATGCATTGGACCACACACGTTGAGATCAGAGGGAGAAGCGTATTGAGGTTTCCAGTACTGAGTGTCCCAAACCCAAACTAGGCTAAGACCAAAAATCATGATGATAGTGCTCATCACCCATCACCCCTGAAGCTAGTATGAAAGTGGTACATTGTGTGTTTGATTGGACAACAACTGATTCTACCAGCACCCACTCCCACTGCATCATGATCACCAGGACAATTTCTTCAACTAGCCATATCACTGCAAATGTCAATGAGGAAGTTAAAATTATTGAAGACGATGAAGTGGTAACCATGATAACAACATACAATATCTTCATTTCACCCAAGAGAACAGTCCCCATGAAAATTCAGACAGCTCATGGTGTGCAATGTCAGAATATGACTACCTACATCAGTGCAGAAATGAAGGCAAGCTTAGCATGTAGTTATGTGTTGTGGTGCCGCTGGCTCTGTATAAAGTACTCAAACACAGATGTAACGTGGATAGCGGCACTAGGGGATCTCTATCCTATTTACAAGGTGAGAGGAACCATGATGGTGAGCTCAATGTCAGAAGGAGTTATGCCGAAAGAAATTGTAGTAATCTTGTTCTTTTCTTCATGCATCCATGTAACAATTAATTTTTCCTGGTGCAATCCATGAACTGTCTCAAATCTCAAACCTTGGTTTCTTTCTGCCTTGTTTAGCTTGCAGAACTCCATCACAAACTCTGTCATTACCTCACCACAATAATGTGGGTGACATAACAACATAAATTGTATTACTTGGTGCAATTAAGTTAAGAAAATTGGCTGTACAGCTCAAGAAATTTGATCTTGTAGTAAAACTAACCCGGCAAAATATGTACAAAAGTTGTTCATTCTGGTGAAAGCCCAACCATCCCAGTTGCAATGTTGGCAGAGACATCCTCGCCCCTTCCACCCTGTGGTCCTTCCACCCTGTGGTCATCCTTGAATCCTTGTCAAATGGGGTATCGTGTAATGACAGGAACACTAGAGGAAACTACCACTCGACCCTTCCAAAAATCTTTCCCTCCTCCGGTACTGTTGGCACCCCATGGACTGACTCAATGAATCAAAAACGCCATCCAATAATTGGTTATATTCAGCACGCGGGTTGAACCTCATTCTGAAACCCCATCGATTCTGCCATGGGGGGTTCGTCTTCGCATCCACACATGGAACCGTGAATGTTGATCTGATCACCCTTCAGCTGATAAAGCCCCTGCACCTCACAACGATCGACAGGACACCGACCCTTCTTCATCGCCGTCCGGACGCATTTCATGCAAAGGCAAATGTGACCACATGGAATCATTGCCACGACTGCGAGAGAGAACGGATATGAGTGAGATGCAAATTCTAAAACGAGTAAGACCGGAGGGGAGCAATGTCAAACTCACTGGCGGGTTCTTCCATGCAAACGACACACTGCGCCGACGCCGAGAACATTTGCTCGGGAGGATCATGGGAGAAGTATCCTGGTAAGTCGGTGCTCAGCGATGCATCCGGGTTCTCCGTGGAGGGAGAGTCTCCCGGTCGGTGCCACCGGAGCAGCGCCAATACCTCGGTCCGGTAGGGATGGTCGACGCGGTAGTTCTTCGCGGCTAACTCGAGCGGATCACGCCCCTTGGCGTTATCCTGCCGGACGGAGTCGGGGTTGGCGTCGATCAGGGCGCGGATGATTTCGGGCGGGGCCTGACCATCGTAGCAGGCCAGGTGCAGGGGCAGGTCGCCGACTAATGCCATGGTGTGGGAAGGATATGATGAGAACAGTTGTTCTTTCAAGGCAAAGATTGGCACAGATATTGCAGTCATCTCGATCAACTTACAGGGGTTAGCTATCCTGGCTTCGGCTCCCCCAGTCTTTTCCAGTCGTCTGTTGACTCTCTTCCAGTCCTGGCCGAGGACGGCCCAGTGTAGCTTCGTTTGGGTCAAGCCCATGAGTGAACTCGTTAACTGTTTCAAGCCCATGCGAGACGCGCGCGCGAGACGAGAGGTCGGTTGGTTGCTTGATATGCGGTCGACGGGTGCCACAGCGCGGCTGGTATGGTACAATCAGGATAACGCGGGCGGCGCGGCGGGATGGTACCATACGTACTAGCCGGAACCCGGAACGGGGCGTCGAGGGTATGATATATGGTATGGGCGTCGGAGCAAATTCTGCGTCCGCCGGCGGGCGAGGGCGAGACGGAGGTCGCACGTCTATCTAGTCTGTAGTCTGCGTCATGTTGAGAGCCCCTCTGTTTGATATCTTGTTTGATCCTTTGATCCCAAGAAGTGCTGTCCGCTTGAATCAACAACATTTGAAATCATTATTACAAAAGCTCGCGTCCGTCTTCATTTGAATTTTCATCAGAGAATCAAAGTACGAATAGAAAGATGGAAAGATATTTTTTTGAAATGTTGACAATCTCAAAATATAACGGTAAATTGTCGAAGTAATATTTTAGATAAACAAGAGCTCGCACAATTGCAACGTAGACAATGGCAATATTCACAAGCTTTGGATTGAGATATGTCACCTCGCACCCTCACTGCTGTACACGCCATCGCCCATCGCCCCAAACTCTCGCTCAACGGCATTGCACCATCGATCGGGCGGGCGGGCAACGACCATGAACGGCAGCAACGGCGTCAGCTCCTCGGCACCCCGCTCCGGCGGCGAGGCGAGGTCACGGAGGAAGCAGGCCTCCTCTGGCAACGGCGGCAGTAACGGCGTCTACGCTCTCAGCGACGGCGGCAGCCGATCCGACCGCCTCGCAATGCGAAAGAAGCGAGTGCAGAAGTCCCGGGCGCGGAAGAAGACGTCATCCCAGGGACGGGGGAGCGGCTCGACGCTATGCCTGGTCTCGGCGGGAATCTTCTCGATCTACCTCCTGGTGTGTGCAATCTTCTTCCGGAATCTGCCCGACGGAGAGGCGAAGGGCATGAGGGGGCTGGTCAAGAAGATAAAGGAGAAGGGCCAGCAGTTGCGCAACAGGCACGGGGGTGGCAAAGTCGACTTGGCGCAATACGACGACGGCGCGTCGGCCGCAGATGTCGCGGCGGCGGAAACACCCAAATCTCCCATCCCTGTCGGAAAGTGGCCCGTGTCCATCCGCGACGAGGACGGCAACTTCGAGGAGGTAAGTTATCAACTCCGGTCTTTCCATCTCGAATCACCTAGTTGAATCCATCAAAAGCTAAAACGATCCGTGGTTCCGACCATGTCTGTCAGATCGTGCACCCTGGCTTCGACGACGGGCACGTTACCATGATGGTCCCAAGATTCTGGGCGGAAGATCCTGTCGCCATTCACGAGAACAAACTCATGTCGCGCGAGCGCGCACTGTCGATCGGGACGTGCGTCACCACCGACCCCGTCACCGGCCTCAATACCCGGGGAGACCTGTGCCCCGAAAACGAGCGGACCATATTCGTGGGAATCGCGAGCTATCGCGATTGGCAGTGCAGGGACACGGTGACTTCAATCTTCTCGGCGGCGGCGCATCCGGAACGGATTCGGGTGGCGGTGGTGGATCAGATCGTTCCAGGGGAGGACGGGAGCTGCGACATTCCGCACGCGCCGTGTTCGGAGGATCCGAATCAGCCCATTTGCCTGCACAAGAGTCAGATCGACGTGTACCAGATGGAGGCGGAGTTGGCAGTGGGACCCGTCTTCGCGCGTCACATCGGGTATCGGATGTATCGCGGAGAGTATTACGCCACGCAGTCTGACTCGCACGTCACCTTCACCCGCGGCTGGGACGTAGACATCATCAATCAGATCGAGGCGACGGGCGACGAGATGGCGGTCCTGTCCACGTACCTGACCGATATTGTGGGATCCATTGATCCCAAGACCGGCCTGAGTCTGCGGAAGACGCGACCAATCATGTGCAACACCGGTAAGCATTCTACCCCTCGTCCATGAAGTAAATTGTGGCTTCAATCTTCAGTTGTTCCGCTCATCGCTCTTCATTTTCCCCATAAAATGCCAAATGCATCAGAATATGAGGGTGGTGCGCAGGGAAAGCATTTGCGCCATCTGTCCCAGCCAGAGGGCATGCCTGACATTCACGGATCGCCTCAGTTGCAAGTGAGTTATTCATCCTCGTCTTGTTGAAACCCATTGTAAATCCTCTTAAACTCAGAATTACTTGCTCCCTGATCTTATCTTCAGCCATATTGGGCAGCAGGGTACAGTTTCTCTCGTGGTCATTTCGTGGCAACTGTGCCCTATGACTTGTATCAGGTAAGTAATTGACTCTTTGCTGCTCCTCTCAATTTACCTAGTCGAGTCCAACAAAGGCTTAAACTATGCGCTTGACGAAAATGTCTACCAGCCAATGATCTTCCAAGGGGAAGAAATGTCGATTGGTCTTCGAGGATTTACGATCGGGTACGATTTCTTTGCTCCGGAAAAGAGTGTCTGCTTTCATACCTATGCAAAGGGAAAGAACGAGGAGGCGAGAGGTAAGGTGCCCCATTTCTGGGAACACTCCAATAAGTACAAGGGCACGGGCATAAAGGCAATGAAGAGGCTCCTGGGTATTGTGGGCATGAACCCCGAAGTGGACCCGTCCGAGTGGAATCATGCTGAGGAGGCGCGGTATGGTCTCGGCGGCGTGAGGAAACCGTCTAAGTTCTACGAGTTGTATGGAATTGACGTCAAGGCGAAAACTACAGAGCGTCACTTGTGCCAGTTTGTGCGAGGGAAAATGCATAACATGTTTATGAAAAGTCTGCGAGAGGATGGGATGGGCATCGATTACTCCAAGATCGATTTCCAATGGAAGGACCCGAGGCCATGGGACAAGTGAGACTCATTGCATTAGGTTTCACTCAATTAAAGCTTCCTCAATTATTAACCACACTGTCTATCTTGCCTGTGAAAGGAATTGAGAAAGATACATGGAAGGAACTCGCGGGTGGAGCTGCAAGTAGAATGAGAGCCCTGGGGCGCAAAAATAAAGCCCGCTGAGATGAAGCTGGGCCTCTCAACCTACTTGATTTATCCTAGCCAATCACGGTGGTGTCTTGATCTCCCATTGAAATTGTATCAAGTAATCATATGGTAGCTAGCTTTGGACGGAAATCACCCTGAGACTTTATCCCACGGCAATAGAGAGGAATTGACGGAAAAGGATAATGAGTCATCCCCTATGTGACACTGATTCGTTGGTTTGTCAGCTAGCAGTGCTGATGAAAGTTAGTTGATGATCTATCAGACTTGTTATAATAGTTGTGTACACCTTCACACATATTAATGAACATCCCAATTGTTTGTTTTTGCTGCGCATGCGGGTGAAATTAGTATGCCTCATTGCCCCAAGAATCATCTGCCGCTTCATCATAGGCATCTCCGCCATCATAACCATCATTGTAACTGTTGTATGAACGGCCAGATCCCTTAGGTTGGGCCTCATTGACACGCAAGATCCTTCCATCCAGCTCATATCCATCAGTCTCATCAGCCGCACGCAAAGCGTCATCCGGCTCCATCGTCACGAACGCAAATCCCCGATGTTGCCCAGTTTCGCGATCAGTGGGGATGTAGCAGTCGACAACCTTTCCGTACTCCTCAAACAGCTCACGGAGCACTCCCTCCTCAGTTCCCCAGGACAGATTTCCAACGTACAGTTTAACCTCTAAGAGTAGTGGAGAAAAATGAGATGAAGGCTTGACTTTTCTCTAACAGAGTCTACTGCAAATGAGCTACTTACGCTTTGGTGTTGACTTCTGCCCCTTGGGAAGGGACTTGTTGACATTGAGAGTGCGTCCATCCAGCTGAGATCCATTCAAGCCCTCGATGGCAGCGGCGGCACTGTCATCATCCATCAGAATGAATCCAAAGCCACGCGGGTTTCCATCATAGTCAGTGGGAAGGAAGCAATCCTTAACTTCGCCAAACTCCTCGAAAGTAGCCTTGAGATCATCGTAAGTGGTGTCAAAGTTGAGGTTGCCCACGTAGATCTTGGTGCCCTCTTCCTCTAACATAACATCGGCGAGATGGGCAAGAAAGTGAGAAGACATATTGATCCTAAACGAAACAATTTTGTACAATTTTCATGCAAGGAGTTGCTCCTGTGCGAGGCTCTCACTCTTCTTGCGGTTATTGTACTTCTTCTTATTCTCCGCGACCTTCTCTTTGGGAAGGCTCTCGCTGACATAAATAGTCCTTCCACCCACCTCCGTCTCGTTCAAGGCCTCAATAGCAGCAGCATGCTCCTCTGCGTTGGACATGGTGACGAATGCAAAGCCACGGGACCGTCCCTATGGTATAGGTAGTGGTCCAGCAACGGATTTCATCCCGAATGATTAATTATTAGGAACTGATTTCAGAAAAAGAAGGGCCAGAGTCATATCGACCATGACTCACCGTTTCCCTGTCAAGGGGCATCTGCAGCTTCTGGACAGTTCCATGGTTAGCAAAGGCAGCCCTGAGCTCACTCTCCACAGCATCTTCGTGTTCATCGTACGTGACAATACCGGTCGTAGGATTTGATGCGTTAGATATCGAGTGTCAACAAGAATGTGTGAATACATCAGCGCCGTCAAAAACGTACCGAAAGAGATGTTGCCAATGTAGATAGAAGTCTCGAACTCGGGCACCGCTGGCGCCTCGGCCGACTCCTCGACCTCGCTCGCGAGAGAGCTCGCAATCCTCACAACGGGCCTGAAAGAGGCACGCTGCTGAGACGTGACGGCAAAGGAGCCCGGCGAGGCGGTGAACCCGGAGGCCACGCCGAACGAGGCGAATAGCAGAACGAGGGCCTTATCGAGGTTCATGGCGACGAAGGAGAGATAGAGGGGATGGAAATGAGCTGCCCGGTTGTTCCGTCGGAGGGGCGCTTCGCGTGGCGCGCGGAGGAAGGCTTGGGTGGATGGAGTAGCCGCGTTCACGTGTAACTTCTCTGTCCGTCGGTCGGGGCGGGGGGTGCATGCCGCCGCCGCGCTGACTCGCCTCGATTGCTCTGTGCCGACGCACGACGTGATCACGTGCGTGTCGTTTTTGTTTGATGGATGGTGGTGGCGATGCGGGACCCAGTGCCCAGACTGACTCGTGACTCGCGTCATGCGAGATGCCGGGTGCCGGGTGCCCACAGGTGTCGGTGTCGGGTGTTGGGCGGGTGCCGTTTCCGCTTCGTCATTTCTCGTCCCACTTCGCACTTGCCTGCCCACTTGTCTTCGTGCAGCTTGGAGTGGCCATCCGACGATGATAATACCGATCCGCGCCCCCGATGATGGCCCGTCCTCCTCCAAGGTGGAGTGGGTGATGATAGAATTGAACGGGGAGCTGTTGAAGCCGACGGACGCGTCGCGACCGGCGCCCCAGGCGTCGTCCTCGCCCGATGGCGCCGTCAACGGCAAGAGGCGCCGAGTGGAGCTCGGATCGATCAAGTTTGATGCCGATGTGAGTGATTGGTCCTCCGGCGAGGATTGCATCTCTCGTGCCCGGATGACGTTTCTCATCGAGCTTTACCCCCTTTTGCTTCTAAATCCGTGCGGCCGTGCGGTATGTTACACCCGAAGGGCGCCCCAACAATGATCATTGGAAATCACGAACTGAAGGGTACGTCGAACAATTTAAAGGAACCTTTTGCGGTGTTGAAAAAGAGAAAAGTATCGAAGAAATCAAATGGTGGTTCGGTATCGAAATTGAGATCCGCCTCGGGTGTACAGCTAGAAGTAGTCGGGGTGGTGAAGAAAAAGCTCATGTTCGATCAGTATCCGAAGAGTATTATGAGATGATTTCGTTCACTGTGGGATGGAGAAATGTCGTCTCAGATTTGGCTCAAATTGAAAAGAATGCCTTCGTCGAATGGCTTTGGCGGGGGGAGAACATATAATAGATACATGACATAGCTTTATTTCGTAGGGTGCAAGCAATAGCATGAGGGACAAAGAATGGGAGTTCCGACGCAACAGTATGAAGAAATATTATGATAATGATCTGGTCTGTAAAATCATCATATTGCAGTGTATTTACACATGAGATGTAGGGGTTTCTAGATTCCGCACCAATCATTCCTGCATTGCTTCCTCCTCTTCATCGTCTTCCACTGGCAGTGCCAATATCAGCTTGTCTACGATGGCGTTCAGGGGGGTGGCAGCCGGGCTTGATGGATACTTCTCTACGAAGGCTACCCCCTCCTCACACGATTTAAGCAAGTTCTGATCAAGCGGCAGCCTACCCAGGTACGGCACGCCAAACTTCTCAGCCATACCTCTCGGACCGGTCCCCGACGCCGGGAAGACGTCTGCGGCTGCTATCATGGACAGTACCTCGGGGCACTTCTCACGTAGCAGGGACATGACGTCGTTGGTGCAATCGACTGACGACCCCCCTCCGTTCTCGCCCGACCCACCCTCGCGAAGGAACGTCAGGTCCGAGACCTTCGTCTGGAATCCGCTCATGTTCTCAACTATTCCCAACACCGGGACGCTCGTCTTCTTGCAGAAGTTTAGCTCCTTCCTCACGTCAGCCATGGAAACCTCCTCAGGTGTAGTTACCACCACAGCACCGCTGGCCCCAGAACCGCCGCTGGCAGACATCGGCCGCGCGTCGTTCAAGTATTGCACTATGGAGATGTGTTCGTCGCTCGTGCCAGGAGGCGTGTCTATGATGAGGTAGTCCAATCCACCCGTACCCCAGTCCGTCTCAGTCAGGAATTGTTTGATGAGTCCATTCTTCCTTGGGCCGCGCCACACCACGGCCGCATCGCCCTCCTCCAGCAAGAAGGATATGGACATGACAGCGAGGTTTGGATTGGCATATACAGGCTCCCACCCGTTCTGACTCTGATGGACGTTCCTACCCGTCACACCCGCCATTCGCGGTATGGACGGCCCGCATATGTCAACGTCGAGCAGTCCCACGCTGTACCCCCTCGAACTCAGAGACTGCGCCATCTGTGTCGATACGGTGCTCTTTCCAACGCCGCCCTTGCCACTCAATACCAGTATAACATGGGATACGTCAGACAGCGACGTTCGCAGGACTGCCTTCTCCTTCTCCTTGGCGGCTAGTGCTGCGGGGCTAGAGAAGGCCCCGGATGCGCAGGCGTTTTGGTTTGGACACCCGGCGCAGGCGGACGCCTTGCCGGCGGACTGAGAGGTGGGGCCTACGCAGCCCTCGTTGGCGTTGGTGGGTACGTCACCAGTGGAGGACGCCATGGTTCACTATGGTTGGTTATCGATGCGGCGTTGCTGGGTTTTATGTTTTATGGCACGCGGCACGCGGCGGACGGCGAACTCGAAGTGCTCGGCCGGCGATCGGCGATGTTCGGGTTCGGATGTGATGGCTTCGCTTTTTTGGCTCGGCAATCTGATGTCCCGCCTCCCGCCTCTTAGCGACTTCACGTGTTCCTCTGTAGATTCTCGCGAACAGTGGATATCCATGCGTCTGGTTTCAGCACTCAGACCGGCCATGCCATGGCCCAGTTTTTACAACATACGAACCATGGCTTCCATCAAGTGCAGATGCGGCAAAGTGGAACTCAAATTCCCATCCCATGAACCTCGAGTCTCGACAGAATGCTGTTGCAATCACTGCCGGAAACGTCTCGAGTATCTCGCCCGGCTGGGCGGTCCCAGCGTTCCCGACGCTCCACTAGTTGCATCCAAATGGGAAAACAAGATAGAAATCATATCGGGAGGCGATCTGCTCTTTGCGTACCGGCTTGCTCCAGGCGGCACGCCATCGAAAGTGGCGAATATTGCATCGACTTGCTGCCATACATTTCTACTCGGTCGACAGCCGGAGTACGATGCGAATAGCGTGACAACTCAATCGGAGACTGCCATCTATTGCAACTTGAAAGAGGGATCGATCAAACCATACGCGCGATTCTTCACCAATCAGTGGTCCCAAGAACGACTGAGCAAGTATGAAAGGCTCCTGGGAATTTGGGTCGATGAAGCCACTGGTAAATTGTAGGAGAAGATGGGTACAAGGAACTATTTGATGCACATATCGAAAGCATAAATCGTCCAATCAAATCAGATGCTGTTGGGATTTCGTTTGAAGAGATATTGGAAAAGCTTGGAAATGACAATGTTGTCATCGCATCTGATTAATGTTTACAGTACATAAGTATAACCGAGTATTTATTTGCATTGCTTGTGATCTTACCTAATCTATTGCGAGGAAATTATCGTTTTATCACACATGCCTCGACGAACAAATCCAAAATGAGTTGTGTTATGCCATGGTCAAAACATTCACAGAACCATCCGAGTCCAATCGTACGATCTGCCCCTCGCACACCCTCCCGATCTCGTCGCACCTGTACCTCCCGTCCCTGCTCGTCCGCGGCACCTCCACCCCCTTCCCCTTCCTATCCTCCAAATGTTCCGGACCCGGACAATATTCGTTCCCGCTCGCACGTATCCATCGCCCCAGCGTAGAATCCAAGGCGAGGAAGGCTCCGTCGCACATTATGCGAACGGTGTCGTCGGGGGTGTGCCCTACGGCGATTCTATCGATGCCATCCATGTGCTTTAACATTTCATGCAGGGTGTTGCACTCGGCCACATCGTCGGTGGGGTCCTCGTAGGTACCGCGGCTTTCCCACTTGGAATATCCTGGGTGATTGCCGCGGTACGTAAGGAGCTCGTATATCACGTGTCCCATGACCTCGCCGCCGACGAGAAAGTCGTACAGTTTCCCCTCGGAGTTGTTCGCGTGGAATACCGAATTGATCGCGGCGACACCCTCCTTACCATTGGCGAGGTACTTCTTGCCCACGATATCGCTCACACCTCCATGAACGAAGAGCGTACCAATGTTCTCGGCCAAGTGTGCCACCGGCCGTCTTTCCATCCAGTCTCCCAATTCTGTCCCCGTCCGATACGCTCCGTAGTACGCATCCACGTAATCGGCCATCCGCGCCTGCGCGAGTTCGCGATGCTGCGGCGGTATCAGGTCGGTGATGGCGTACAATATCCCCCGCCTTCGGGCGCCCTCGGCCATGATTTCGGGGATGGACGGCACGAAGCGCACGGCAGAGTGGGCTCCGTGGGCGTACACCTCCATGCCCGCCTCGTAGAGCAAATCCAGGACCAGCTCGTCGTGCTCGTCGAGGGCGCGCTTTGGGCGTTCCCCATCGGAGGCCGCTTCGTCGTCGACCCCGCCCTCCTTCTTCGCGCCCTTGGGATGGAAATAATTGTGATACTCTCCGGGATGCACAGTCGCGTACGAATAGCTACCATAACGTTCGTGCGCGATGTCGACGTCGCGATCCCTCAACAATTCCAGTTCGTGATTCCCCAGCATCGCCGTAACTTTGTCGGGGAAGCGCTCGGTGAGGGATGCGACGAATTGTACCGTCTGGAGGGAGGTGGGCCCCTTGTCAACATAATCCCCCATGAACACAAGTGTGGAGCTATCGTCCGTCCACGTCCACTCCGTAGGATCGGAGAGACGCTCGTGCGCGGGGAGATCGGAAGCTTTGGCAGGATCGGCGAGGCCGCCGACGAGGCCGGTGCGATTGACCCACGACACGGCGCAGATGGCGTCGCCGTGTAGATCGCCTATGACGTACACCGACGTCCTCCCCTTCGACGAGGGCGGTGCGATGCATTCCCCGTTGCCCGCCATGTCCGCCGTGCACTCCTTCGCGCCATCGGAAGCCACATCAGCTTCGGGCGGCTTCTCGGCCACGACGAAGGCGGCGACCGACGCCAGTAGGAGGAGGAACCACGCCACCGCTCGCATCGTCGAGGTCCGGCTCGTCCTCATCGTCATCATCGTCGCGGTTATGTATTAGCAACGGTAATCAAGCAACGGTCGGTTTTTGAGGTGTCTGGTGTCTGGACTGGTATCAATCCTACATACAAAGCGGAACTAATACTTATGGCTTATCGCTGTCGTCGCCAAATAGCGGGACATCGTGCGACCACACAACTCTGCTCGTGTAGTGTGCGTGTGCATCAAAGCTACATATGGTACCTATGTAGGTACAGTAGCAAGTAGCATGCAAGCTGTCAATCCATCACATTTTTTTCTGTGAACCATGGTGGCAACCCGACGACGACGACGCCCGGAGCCGGAGCCGGAGCCGGAGCCCGAGAGCGAGTCCTCCTCCTCCTCGGAGGCCTCGGGCGACGAGGACAACGGCGATGGCGTGAAGGATGTCTCCGAATCTGACTCGCCGTCGTCGTCGTCCGACGAGGGCGAAGGCGGCGATGGCGAGAGTGATGGGAGCGATGACAGTTCGGGCGACGATGGCGACGGCGACGAGGAGATGGCCGAACCTGCTCCTGACGCCGAGCCCGCGAAAGAAAATGAAGAGGACGAAAGCGATGACTCCGGTGGCGACGACGACGACGACGATGACGAGGAAGCGGGCGAAACCTCGGCATCGTCCCCCCCGCCCATCTCCCGATCGTGGGCTCCCCTAACATCCCACAGCCCCTGCTACACCGGCGGGACAGTCGTCTTCTCCAACTCCGCCACATTTTCGACTTCGACCTCTACCACCGATGCCAATTCGTCCGGGGAGGACTTCATCCTCGCCCAGCGCGGAGGAGACGTGGCCATCGTAGAATCTTCCACCGGGCTGCTCCTGCGCACCTTGCGCTATGGTTCTGCCGCACGAGGTGATCCCTCGGGAGATTACGATGAAAATGCCGAGGAAGAAGATGATGATGAAGGTATGGATGCCGACGCCATCACGGCCTTTGCGCTGAGTCCCAACAAAGTTGACGTGGTGTGCGTGACGAGGAATCATTTGGTCAGGAGGTACAGCCTGCTGGAGTCCTCGGAGACAGAGGACGAGGCCGCCCCGAAAGAAAAGGGCAAGAAGAGTGAAGGCAAGGGAGACAAGGGTGACAATGAGAAGTCCGAGCCCAAGAGCGTAACCACTATCACTGGCCCCGCAAAGGTTATCTCCACCCTCGGCAAATCCGGGCACACCCTGCCGGTCACCCAGCTGGCATTCCACCCCTCCGGAGCATTCTTCGCCACCGGATCGGTCGATGGACTCGTCAAGGTGTGGGATGTGCGCAACAGCTACGCCACGCACGCATTGCATGCCACCTCTGAATCCGGCGGAGGCAGGGGACGGTATGCCGTTAGCTGTTTGCACTGGCGACCCACGAGCACTTCGCTCATACTTGCCATTGGTAGGGAGGACGGCTCCATCGCCATCCATGATTTGCTATTGAACGCCCATGATACCAAAAAGGCGAGCATGCCAGTAACCGTGCTACGGGATCATATGGGTGCCGTCACCTGCGTCTCTTGGTGCTCCGAGGTGGGATCTGGATTCGGAAGCGGCGGTTCTGCATCGACGGGAGGGCGCAAGCACGGAGGAGGGCTATTCTTCTCCTCCGGCCGAGACTCGGTGATCAACACGTGGCTCATCTCTGAACAGGAAGTTCAGGAAGCGGAACCGCCTAAGAAGAAGAAAAAGAAGGCAGCAAAGGGTGATGATGGGAGGAAGAAGTTGCCAACAGTGGCAGTGATGTACCGTCGCATACGCACTTTGCCAGTGTACGAGCAGGTGGAGGGCATGATCGTAATACCGAAAAAGAGCCGTCCTGCATCCAACACGAAAGAACAAAAGGAGGCGCTGGACAGGAAAGATGTGGTGCTGGCCACCTGCGGCACCAAAGGTATCGTACGTCTCTGGAAGGCCAGCCCAGGAGATGCCAAGGGTGGCAGTAGTGTGCTGGATGTCATATCGGACCTGACTCCCCTAGGAAAGCAGAAGGATGATGATGCGTTTGGCGAGGATCATGGAGGGTATACCTCGCTCCACCTCACTGACCCCGGGGCGCTAGTGGCCGTGGACGCAGAGCACAATATGTCCTTCCTCAGCATGGGGTGGGGCGATGATGAAGATGGTGGTGCTGCGATCGGCCTCTCGACGGAACGGGCCATCGTGGGCCACAATGGCGAGATTTTGGACCTGTCAGTGATACCTGAGTCTGGAGGCGATGCGCGGCACAAGGTAGCAATCGCTACCAATAGCTCGCAGATCCGCATCTTCGCCCTCTCGGAACCCACAGCAGCGAATGAGGATGACGAGGGTGGCATGCAAGGTGGCCACTCGGCCCTAACACCCGCAGGCACGCTCGACGGGCACTCTGCAATAGTCCTCGCAGTAGACGCCAGCCCCTGTGGGCGGTACGTCGCCACTGCAGCCAAGGACAAGACTGCACGTCTGTGGCATGTAGCTAGCCATAAGTGCGTGGCCGTGGCCACTGGACACACGGAGGCCATAGGTTCTGTTGCCCTCTCGAGGAAGAGTGGCTGCTATGACGTTGGTGGCAAGGCGGCGGAAAATGGAGCCGGGAGTTTCGTGGTGTCGGCGAGCAGGGATAGGACGTTGAAGGTGTGGCCGCTGCCAGGGAGCGCGGCTTTGGAGAGGAGGGCGACAGGAGGGGAGGGCGAGGTGGCGCTGAATGCGAGACTCAGTGCCCGGGCTCACGAAAAGGTCAGTGGCAATAACTGTGTCAACAAGCTATGATTGCTCCCATTCCATTATTTGTCTCAAACATGGCCACTTGTTACCATCGTCAGGACATAAACATCGTCTCAGTCGCGCCGAATGACTCACTGATAGCGACTGGATCCCAGGACAAGACAGTCAAGCTTTGGAAGTCCACAGACCTTGCCCTCCATGGGACGTTGAAGGGCCACAAGAGAGGTGTCTGGGACTGCCAGTTCTCGCCCCATGACAGGGTGGTGGCCACCGCTAGTGGAGACAGGACCATCAAGCTTTGGTCCCTTGCAGACTGTGGATGTCTGCGCACATTCCAGGGACACATGGCGGGTGTCCTGAGGGTCCGATTTCTGGGAACCGGGCTGCAGGTAATTGCACTGATGTAATCACATGCGTAGGATTGACTTCACAGCTCATCTCATAACACTCTCGACCTCCTGTTTCCAGCTACTTTCGTCTGGATCCGATGGCCTGATAAAGCTGTGGACCATACGCACCAACGAGTGCGAGAGCACCATGGATGGGCATGACGACAAGGTCTGGGCGCTGGACCTATCCCCCCGCGGAGACGCCCTTTTCAGCGGTGGGGCCGATTCGAAGATGGCCGTCTGGCGCGACACTACCAGGGAGAGGGATGATGCAGCTAGGGAGGCTGAGGAACATAACATATTGATGGAGCAAAAGCTATCGAATCACTTAAGGCACAAGCAGTATGACAAGGCTCTCGAAATAGCACTCGAGCTGGACAAGCCGAATCAGGTTCTCAGAGTGAGTATCATCTGGTTTATGCCATCAATTGCAGGCTTGGATTTGCGGAGCACTTATCTCACGTTACTCTCTGGTAATTTGCCATCAGGTACTAACCGAAATCATTGAAAAAGACACAAAGAATGGCAAAGGAGTTGAGACTCTTCAGAATCATGTTGGCAAATGGTCTCCAGACCGGCTCAAGCAAATACTGAAATACTGTCGGGACTGGAACACCCGGGCGAGAAATTCGCACATTGCTATGATGGTGGTCAAGGCGGTGGTCACAACCATACCTGCTGTTAAGTTGGCGTCGGCGTACGAAGGTGTGCCTGAAATACTCGCCGGAATTGCCCCATACGCGGAAAGGCACTTTGATCGCCTCGATAGGATGGTTGGCGACTCGTATCTGCTTGACTTCACCCTCTTCTCCATGGGCAGCCTGCATGGGAGCAATGATGAGGTATACGACGATTGGGCAGCGCAGAGCAAGTATGTGCTGCCACCAAAAGAGGCAGACGGGAGGATACAGATCGGCGGATCACTCATTGTTGGTGGCAAAAAGAACAGGGTGGGAGAAAATGAGGACAGTTCTAGTGATGATGACGTTATCACTATTGGAGATAGCAGCGACTCTGAGGCCAGCAGCGATGGCAGTTAGGGATCATAGAAGAGAGAGCGGTGCTGGAGGTGGAGATTTTTTCTCTAGTTATTCAACTTGCCAACAAGGTACGATGACATGCCACTCTCGTGAATTTTGCCTGAGCTTCTTTGAGTCATACTTGGACGTGACGACAAATACCAAAAATCGCCTGAAATCTCTGTGAGATTACTTACGTGGAGGTTTTGATTAGTCTTTCGGATCCAATTCAATGCATGACCAATGTGGTGTATACCCTGGCATTCTTGAGTGTTGATACCTCACCCTTCATTGACCTCTCCTTTCTCACTACAGCATTCTCGCAACCTCCTTGCAGCAGTCGTGATTAGATGTGCTCTCACCAAGATAATTAATTAAAAGTACTATAGCGCAAAGTTGTTAGTTGAACAAGAGTGGAGTATCGTAAAGCTCCTTGTAAAAGGTCTACTCAACTAATCAAACCATGACGAAATCACTAAATCATAGCAGGATAGCATTTTGCGAATAGACTCAGTGGTCTTATTAGATTGTTATATTGTCCTCGCCCACATCATGTCGAAGCAACGACAGCTGCTCCAGTATTTTGTCGCCACAGTCTCCATGTAAAGCTGTTTTGCACTAGTATTTTACCTTCGTGGCCAAATCTAGTAGCTAAGATTGTGGCGAGCTTGTCTATCCTTGCATCACAATCCATCTGGACCTGCTCGGCCTCCAGCCTCGAGTACTTCCCATCGAATGTGGTGAAGTACACCACGCTCGCAGAGCACGCCAGTGTGAGCAGGTAGGACGAAAAGCTTCTTGGTGGCCTCCCCAACTCAAGGATCATGGCCGCCTCCCGATGCCGTCTTCCTGACCCCCACGTTTCTCACCGCCTGAACAACAGTATGAAAAGCGCGCTGCATGCGTTGCAGCTTGGCTGGAGTATCACAAGCACAGTGTTCTCGCTCAGGGGGTATGGTACGCCACTTCCACGGCCAACTCGACGCCACCGGCAACAGCGGTCCCAAACGTCTGTGTCGTGATCTCTGTCGAGTCCCACGCCGCACTCCGCCAGTGCCAATACACCGAATACCAAGAGTGTGAGGGTCACGAGTCAGTAGGAAAGGGTGCCATCCGTGAGCGATCCCACGACGACGGAGGAGCGCTAATTGCAACGTAGATGGACGCCAAGGAATTGTCACATTCATGTTTCCTTAGAGAGAATTCATTTGAGAGAAGCCAAGATATCGATGCCCCTGTGGGTCTTAGTCACGGGCTGGGGAGGAGACTTCCATGAATCGACACCTGCACCATTGAACACCATAAACTTGTTGTCTTTGCGAGCAAATAGATCTTCGTTGATCTGTTCAAATCCAGCAGGGATTGGTCGCTGAGCATGGAATTCGATGATATTGACACTGTCTTCTTTGTCGCGGCTCCTGGAAGACTTTTTCTTAATGTTAATCCCCCTTGACGCCGCTTTCATAATGAAGCTTGTCTCATCAAAGCTCCGAAGGTCCTTGTCGACACCAGATACTTTTTTGCAAGGTCTCGTGCTTCTTCTAAGAGGTTTTGTTGGATCAGTAGGTAGCCTCTCTCCTATTGCATAAGCTTGCTCCAACTGGGGAAATACATCAGAGAAATGTGAGACGAGAATCGAGATAATCATTGGCCAGGAAGAAATGTGCACAATCTCACAGGGCTTATTTCACTCGATTGGTCGAAGAATGAGGAATAGAGCTTCATGGACGATGCAGTGGTGATATCGCTCCTCCTGTATCCAATTGAGGACATATCCACAATTTCACTGTAGGATTTCTCCGCTTTAGCCAGGTGCTTCCACCCTGCATAGAAACTCTCGGTCACTCCAACAGTGTAGAGATTCGTCTGCTTTAACGTTTCGAGCAACTCAGGTGGGTGTACTTCGTTGTAGCTTAATTCACCCTGCTCTACCTTTTCTTCAAGATAGTTGAAGTAGCCATGAATTGTGCTCGCAACTCTTACGGCAGATTCATTTTGGTTGAGTCCTCGGTAGGGACCTGATTGCACCTCTCGGCAAATGTGAGCAGACTCGGCAAGCTGAAAATGGGAGAACAAAATTAGGGATACAAATAAGCCAATAAAAAAGCCATAAGGTTGAAATCGCATGCATGATATATTACCTTCCGAATCCCCTGTACATCATTTGAATCAATGCTGACACCCACGGTGTTCAAACATTCAGCAAACTCCAGTCGTCTGCCCGGACGAAATGATTGCCGCGGCATGGTGCTGTTACTCGCATAATCCAAGTATTTTGCACAAGGCTCTACCTTCTCTTCCAAGCTACCAAGATAGTGCAGAGTGTTATCGCCTCTCCAAGAATTGGCTTTGGACAAGACATGCGAATAGGCTAGAATGAGTGGTTGCCAATGGCACATGAGCACAAGCACAAACAAACAGAACCATACCAGTCTTCTCTCGCTCATCGTATGCCAGCGCATGTGGTTTTTGAGCGTGGGCTTCAATGAGTTCAGTCAAAGACGACCTGCTTTTGGCATTGAATCCGTAGGTGTTTACATATTGATGAAGCGTGATGTCAGCTCCTGGATCGTCTTCTCCTGACTTTTCATTTTCTCCATGTCCTCTCGAGGATTGAACACGCTCGTCGAATAAGGTGGTCTTGGATTCCTTCGGCGTGGCTTTTCGGGGAGACAGGCCTGCGCTGCCCAACTCTCCGTCGTCCAATGATGACTTGTGCTGGTCTTCATGTGAAAGGCGCGAGGGAGTGGCCCAGGGCCTGGCGAAGACCTTATCGAAGTGAGACAATTCATTTGGTCGATATAACCTATCGAATCTTGGAGGCAGCGAAGAGCTCGAGGGGTTACCTCCCAACTGCATCCACATTCGCTGTTGTATGTAAGTTTGAATGGCCACCTTCCACCAAACAGAGAGGGCATTATTTTGAGCAATGCAGCGCTGTTTGACGCGATCAATCCTCGCTGGATCATCTGCCGCGCTCATGACAGACCCCACAGATTCATTTCGTCGGTGACCCATGCGGTGTTTGTCTTGCTCCTGTTTGTGATCGTCCCAATCAACACCAAACATGCTTTGATAAGCTTTCATTGATTGAAGAGATCCGCGGCCAGCATTGACGTGGAAGTTGTGGAGGTAATAATCATTGTCCAGTTCCCACAGGGGAGTGGTGTTTTCTGACGGAAGGTAGTAGCCCTTCTCCGACGGAAGCAGAACATATCGTTATTGAATGATATAGGAATGACACATCTGTCTCGTGATAGACAAAAAGAATAACAATTTGTCGTGGATCACAGATCACTCACCAAAAATAAATTCATAGCATCTTGCTTCAGACGATCAGTGAAAGCATTACTGTAGTACCGTCGGATGGAGGTCAGGAGTTCTTTGTGCTTGCCCAGTTGACCCGGGATGTTGGAATTTGCTCCAGCAGAGGCGACCTTCTTGTGTGCCTCCGATCCACCATACTGCAAAGCTATTTGATCGCCTATTTCGACGTACCTGCAAAAGGAGAGTTGAAATAATTATTGAGTTCAGAGAGCAGGAAACAACTAATGATGCATGGAGCACATCATATTTGCATTTGCATGTGAAACAAATTGCAACGATAACTTACATGTCAATGAGCATGCGAACTATGATGGAAGAAGGGTCCAGCTTCGGTGATGATCGGATACCCATCACCACCAGCTGTTGTCCAAGCGCCTCCACCCCCGCGCTGAACTGGGCGACGTTCGTTCTATCCAGGCAGCTGTGGAGAGTTCATGGATGCGCCCCGCAAAGCAAGTGAGCCAAACTCTTCTTCATACAAAGAATCGAAAGAAAAACTCCGACTCACTCGATGCAATTCGTCCGCAGTATGCCCATTTGCTCCATGGGAAAGAAGAGGATGCCGCCCAACCTCCGGCTCAGCCTCTCCGCCTCGTCGCCATAATCTTCCTCGTCGAAAGGTTCTATGCTCCCCCCCTCCACGATCTTCCACTGGGGACTGCTGCAGAAGAACCCCGTCTGGTTGACGCTCCAGGTAGCAACTGAAACGGGTATGAGCATATTACGGTACGCAAAGGGCGATGGCAATCGAGAGAGAGGGTTCGACGGACTCACCGTCGTTCAAAGAGCTGCTAACGTTGAGGTTGCGATGCTTGCTGATGTGGCTGTAGTCCAGCGCGCAGTACAATATCTTGTGCCGATCCGATATGTGGCAGTTGATGTAATCTATGGCGTTGCGGAACTCGTTCCCCACGATGACCTCCCGCTCGCGCTTCTCGCTCTGCTTGACGAGGTCGACCACTATTATGGGGCTGCCGTACCTACGGAGCAGGTCCTCGAAGTGCGCCTGCGTCGCCTGGTAGGTGGGATCGACGCGATTGAGAACTATGGGCGGCTTGGGCATGGTCACCGAGCTCTCCTGCGTCCAGAATGTGGGTATCGACCCACGTATCTGGAGGTAGCTCGAGAAGACGCCCTCGGGACCGGACGACGACGACGATTCGTCGTGCACGATCTGCTCGTGCTCGACGTCGTTCGCGACCTTCCCGCGGTCGGACACGCCCCGCTTGAGGTAGCGCGTGCCGGCGAAGTGACGGGAGCGTCGGGCGAGGAGCATGAGGTTTAGCGATCGGCCGTAGTCGTGGAGCTTGCGCTGGATGAAGGCGCCGTGGACGACGGGGAGGACCCAGTGGAAGCTCGTTATGGAGTGGGTGCACTCCTCGAGCTCCCTCGTCAGGAAGAAGTTCCACGCTGAATTCAGATTATCAATGTGCGAAATGAGGGATGGGAGAGGAAAACGGCATTTTGTCGCCACAACAGGCAGTTGGCACATTATATTCGGCAGGGGGGTCGCTCTAGCTTCACACTAGGTGAAGTGCGTCCCTTCCGCCGAATAATAACTTCTTCAATCCAAGATCTCACCGTACATGTCCTTGAAGGGAGGCGGCGGAAACGGCCTACCCGTCATGGCCAGAAAGTTCTCCTGCAGGCTCCTCGTGAGGTCGTACGTGTACGAGAAGAAGAAGTTCTTCGTGAGGTCCACCACCTGGTACAGGCCCTGGTACCTCAATTCGGCGATCTCCCTGTTGGACAACCCGAGGCCCACGCTCCGCTTCCCCCTGTTCCACATGTTCAGGAGGACGGAGGAGGGGTCGTTCCCCCCCAGCACGCCACCGGAGGAGGAGGAGGAGGATCCTCCCCCCATTCCCCCCCCGTCGGACGACGACGATGCGCCTCCCCCCCCTCCGCCGAATCCGCCCCCTCCCCCAGGGCCGTAGTTCGAGCCTCCCCCCCCTCCCCCTCCCCTGGTGGCGGCGGTCCTCTCGGCGGGCTTGAGCGGGAAGGTCTCCGTGGACTTGATGGTGTAAACGCTGTTCCCCCCGATGCTACCCACCTTGGCCCGCTTGGTGATTAGGGTGAGGTAGTAGCAGTCGAGGAATCGTACGAATCCGAGTATGCCGTAGGCCTTGCACACGGGCTTGAGACCGCCACCTCCGCCTCCCCCATTGCCGCCGACTCCCGATGAGTTCCCGGGACCGCGGCCGTGGGACGGGGAGGAGCCGCCGCCGTCCTGGCTCCCTCCTCCGAGGTGGGACGACGACGAGTCGTCGGCCCCTCCCCCGCCCAGGAATTGTTGCTGTTGCTGCTGCCCCTGCCCCCCCGAGGAGGAGGAGGAGTTGCCGTCGTTGATCATGTCCAGTATGTCGCGTATCTCGCCCTGGGTGTAAACGGCCGGATCCTCGAAGACGAAATCGGACAGGCGACGGAAGGCCGAGGTTGATTTCTGCCCCTGCTGCTGCTGCTGTCCCTGCTGCCCGGACGACGACGAGTCCTTTGCCGGGGGAGCCGCCGGAGCCGGCGCCGATGACATTGCGCTCATCGGGGAGGGCGCGCCGCCCGCCCCCTCGGCGCTGCCCGCCCGCTCCCTCGAAGCGCCCTCGATCGATTTCGATGTTTCGTCGTCCCCTCCCGCGGCCGCGGACGCGTCGTCCTTCGCCGAAGAGCTCGCGGCTCCCCCCGCGCCCGGGGATTTCCCTCCCCCACCTCCACCCGCGGTCCCACTCCCCGTCCCCCCCGCGTTGGCGTTGGATGAGGAGGAGGCATCCCTACTCTCGATGAGCGTCCTGTCCATCCTCATGATCCTGTACCCGGTGGCGCGCTTGTCGCACGCCACGAGGTAGTAGCACTGCGGGGTGGAGAAGAGCTCGAATTTCTCGAGGCGGGCGACGTACGGCTCCAGCGTCGGACGCTTGTCGTTGTGGTCGCCGTCGTCGTCATTGTGATGATGGCGTCCTCCGCCCCCCTCCGGCTGCTGCTGTTGCTGTTGCTGTTGCTGTTGATTCTGTTGTTGATTATATTGCTGCTGTCGCTGCTGCTGCTTCTGTTGCATTTGCTGCTGCACCTTGCTCTGCCTGGACGGGGGTCCCGGCGGCGGAGGCGGGGGCGGCGGCGGAGGCGGGGGCGGCGGAGGAGGCGGAGCTTTCGTCCGGGAAGGAGAGGCCCTGGGCGGTCGAGGCGGAGGAGGCGGCGGCGGAGGGGGCAGGGACAGGGGCAGGGGGGGCGCGTCGTCCGATTGACTTCGACGAGCGTCGTCCTCCCGCGAATCTTCCTTCACGCCGCCGCCGTCGTCGTACTCTTCCGAGGAAAGGCGGCCGGCGAATCCCCCTCCTCCTCCCCCCCCTCCCGCCCCGCCGTCCGCCGCCGCGTCCGAGGTGGGAGGCAGGCGAAAGTAGTGATCGTCGTCGTCGTCGAAATCCTCCGAGTAGCTCCCGCTCGCGCCATCGCGGAAGCAGTCGACGTCGAAGCTCGCCCCGCCGACGCCCGGACCGCCATCGTCGTCGTCCCCTCCACCTCCTCCCGCGCGATTGCGGATGATGTCGGCGTCGTCGAAGTTGAAGCGGCTGCCGCCGCCACCGCCTGAGGAGGGCTCCATGATCTCCTTATCCGCGGCGCCGGGCGCCGCCGATATCGATCGTTGCGACCGAAGAATGACGACGAGGAGGTGACAAAAGTCAAGTGATACGATACGTTACACTGCTTGGTTTTACCATACACCTAGAGGTACTGAGAATTGATTTTCCGTCAAATGTATAATAATAATGGGGCGCTAGTACTGTTAGGTCTACCTAACTACGTAGGTAGGCCGTGGTTGGCTGTGGGTGCAGCATGCAAATGCACGGGAGACTGCA
>JALLBE010000022.1:0-31179 GCA_036939795.1 Thalassiosira mediterranea
TGCACTGGTCACTCGTGCTCTTCGGAAATTCAAAAAATGACCCTCGTGCGAATACATAGTTGCCTTCACCTCAAGCTCATGCACATTTTTTTCTCGTGCACATGATGTGCTCAATTCGGCTCCACGTGGAAATAAAATCGTCACTTGTGCGTAGGAGTCAGTATTAAATCTAGCGCGTCACCCAAATCTTCCAAAGATCTCTTCGATCTTCACAGCTTCAGCGTCAGCCATGTCGATGCATCCCCATAATCTCGCCATCACCATGCTCGCAGCATCAGGAGCCATCGCCTCCGCAGCCCTGCTGCTTCTCCAACCCTCGGACGGCTTCGCGCCGACCCGCCATCGCCTGCCGGCGGTGCAACCGTTCGGCTACGCGGCGGGAAGGACGTCAGCGTCGTATCCCGTCGTCGCACCCCGCATCAGCGGTCGACCGGGAGCCGTCGTCACGTCTCCGCCTAGACTGCCCGCCACCGGGCTGCACTCCCTCTGCCCGCTGATCGAAGAGATCGCCTCATCGTCCAAATCGTCCTCCACCGATGGGGAGACGCCGGTGATCTTCGTGGGCGGGAAGGGAGGGGTCGGAAAGACATCCGTATCCTCCGCCCTCGCGGTCGAACTGTCATCGAACCCCGAATTATCGGATCTGAACGTGCTCATTGTTAGTACAGATCCAGCCCATTCTCTGGGGGATGCGCTGGACGTAGATCTCCGCTCCAGGGGCCACGCGGAAGGCGGCAGGCCCGAGCCGATCACCCTGGACGATCCCCTGACGGGCATGAGGCTGCACGCCCTCGAGGTCGATCCGCGCGCGGCCCTGGACGAGTTCCGCGACAACCTCCGAATGTTCGACGTCTCGACCCTGTCGCAGTCGATCGGCATGAACGTCTCTCCGCAAATGCTTCGGGATCTGGGATTGGACGAGCTGCAGTCCATAATTCGGGATCCTCCCCCCGGCCTGGACGAATTGGTGGCGTTGGCGAACGTGTTGGATCCGCGTTATGCCCGGGAGTACGACGTGATAGTCGTGGACACGGCGCCCACAGGCCACACGCTGCGGATGCTCCAATTGCCCCAATTCCTCGACGGATTCCTCAAGACCCTGCTGAATTTGCGGAGCAAATTGAAGGGATTGGTCAACACCCTTCAAATGTTCATGGGGAATAACAACAACGATGAGCAGAACATCGATGGAACCAAAAAGCTCGACGTGGACGACGCCTTGGCCGCGTTGGAGAACTTTCAGAGGCGCGCCGCCGATTTGAGGAGGCGTCTCGAGGACCCGGACTCGACGCGGTTCGTGGTGGTCTCCATACCCACCATCCTGAGCGTGAGGGAGAGCAGGAGGCTCATGGACGAGTTGGGCGGGCAGGGCATTAAAGTTTCGGATCTGGTGATCAACCAGTGCGTGGGCGGCGGCGGCAGTGCGGGTGGAGCGGAAGAAACTGCCGGAGAGGGTGTGTCGGAGGCCATGAGGGCATACTACGAGAGGAGGGCCGCCGGCCAGCAGAGATGGATCTCGGAGCTCAGCGGCGCGTGTGCCGATGTCTCTGCCAGCCCAGAGTACATGGGCAACTCGGCAGGACCTGGGGATGCCAATGGGATAGCGTTGACGGAGGTGCCATTCTACGACATGGAGCTCGTGGGCGTCCCGGCCCTGGGGTACATCGGCTCCCAGACCTTCGCCTCGGAGAGCTTCGGCCACCTGATAGGCTCGAATCCCGATGATGCGGACGGCCCCAAAATGGTAATCTGCGGCGGCAAGGGCGGGGTCGGAAAAACCACCACCAGCGCCTCCCTCGCCGTTGCAATGGCAGGTGCCGGTCACGATGTCGCCGTGGTGAGCACCGACCCCGCCCACAGCCTCGGCGACGCCCTTGACATGGACCTGCGCGGGGGATCCCTCGTGGACGTGCCGCTGTACGGAGTCCCGCCCATGCCCGGCGGCGCCTTCGGGGAGGAGGGGACGCTAAAGGCGATGGAAATCGATCCCGCCAGCGCCATAGCCGAGTTCAGGGATTCCATCGACGGCCTCATCGGGAGCAGGAAGGATGGCAACGGCGATTCGTCGGAGCTGTCGTCGACGCTGGCCTCCCTGGGAGAGCTCGTGGACACGTTGCCCGCGGGGACCGACGAGGTGGTCGCGCTCGCCAAGGTCATACAGCTCATCCGGCGGGGAAAATTCGATCGCGTGGTCCTCGACACCGCGCCCACCGGGCACACGCTGCGGATGCTCTCGGCGCCGTCCTTCCTCGCCGACCTCATCGAGCGGGTCCTGGTCGTGGCCCGGAAGGTGAACTCCAACGCCGCCGTGAGGATGCTGCTGTCCGGAGCCGCGAGGGATTCGCAGTACGATCTGGACGAGGCGGGAGAGGCGGCCAAGTCGGCCCTGCTCAAGTTTCAGGTATCGATGTATGATCTGGAAGATCTCATAGCCGACGCCCGATCGACGGAGTTTTTGATCGTGACGATAGGCACGGAGCTGGCGACGAGGGAGAGCGCGAGGCTGTTGAACGACCTCACCTTCGGCGATCCGGACATGCCGGTCAGGGTGAGGAACGTGGTGGTGAACCAGGTGCTGGACGCGGCTGTTGACGAGGACGACGGAAACGATGAGATGTTGAAGGGGTTCATTACGAGGCTGACGAAGTCGCAGAGCTCATCGATAGAGGAGATTCAGGGGGCGGTGGACGCTATGGACGACCCCCCGAGGGTGACTAAGGTTACCATGTTGGATGCTGAGCCACGGGGAGTTTATGGACTGAAGGCGCTCTCGGAGCAGCTGACGGTGGAGACAGAGGCTGCCAACGTGTGATAAGAATGCCGTCATAATCAACATCTAACATGGATTTATTTAATTGACCATTATTAGGAAGATGATTAGGTTTGGGTGCACAACATGTGCATACATTCTACAGTGAAAACAGGTAGGTCACCTCTAGAGGGGAGGATGGTGTTGCTGCCGCTGTGATCTTTCCTATGCGCTACCATATGACGAGAATCTTCCCATCAGAATCTTTGACTTGTGCTGGAAACCAGGATATGGTCCCAAAAGTCAAGCACATAGATCTACGCGACACGATCTGCTACATGAGTCGCCACAACTTGTTCCGCCTCTGCAAACGCAGCGAGCATCACACCAGATGCAGTCTCCACATGCAATCGACCCGGAGTTTATCCAGTGCAACACGCATTAAAATCTCTGTCATTGCGACCAGATCACGCTCTCCCCGAAACACTCTAGCTCTCCCCAGTGCCATCTAACTCCTGCAGTAGCCCTTTGACGGATTCAGACTCATTGAAGGTTGATTCCCTTGGGGGGTGCAGCCCCACCGAGGCCAGCTTGTTCAAACGGTCAGTTGTATATTGTGAGGTCAACACCCGCAACTTGTATTTCTGGTTCTTCACCCACCCCTTCAGCTTGGGCATATTTGAGCTCTTTCTCACATTGATGTGCCCATGAGTTTCATAGAATGCAAGAGCCTGCTGAAACATTGCATCCCATGACTCCTTTTTGAATGTAAACCGAAATTTCAGCTTCTTCAACCGAGAAATTTGACTTTCGGTCATCTTGCCCTTACGATATCTATCACGTTGCCAGTTCAGCCATTTCCCTAGAACTGTTCTCTCCGAACGTTTGTTTGGGAATGTTCCATCATGATCTGCCAGGTATTGCTTTAGTTCTTCGTAGCGGATGTCCCACAAATCACCGTAGTAACGTTTTCGGGCTTTGTTGAGTTCAAGTTCGATTCCGAGCTCCCTCAACTTCGACTCTCTCGAAGGGTCAAGCTTGTTGTCCTGGAATCTCTTCTTCTGGGATTGTATCCAATCGCCGAGCCCTGGAACAATCTTGTAGTTCCTAGGTACGTAAGCATTTCCGTGCTCCTCCTGCACACAAAAGTATGGCAGATGTTAGGCTACAGTGATACAATGAGCGCCAGTTGCAAAAAAAGTATCTTGTAACACACCTTGTAAGCAACAAGAGTGTCATACCAACGATCCCATCCACCGGCTTGTTTGGGGTCATTGTGCTCCCGAACTCTGTGAATATCCCAAGGAGTGCCAAACTGCTCTTCGTGGTGCTTGAGGCACAATCCTTTGAAAGCTCCATACTTGGTGCAGTTCTCATTCGAGCAAAATTGACTGTTGCTGGTATCGATTTGCGAGATTTTGTCGTGTTCAAATTGGAAGTGAAGAAGGTCAAGAAGCTGGTATCGATACTCAAGCGTTGGCTTAGTAGTGTTGGCCAACGCCATCTTTTTCCTTCGGTGACGGATGTTATAACACCATTCGTAGAGCCTTCGATCGTCCCACGCGTGCAGAGAACAATGGCCTTTGTCTTCGTAAAAAGCGACAAGCTCACGAAAGCGTTCGTCCCAGTGAGACCAGCATCGATTCCCAAACATTCGTTTTCGGGGAGTTGATCCATTGGCCATCTCAACATTCCATGGTACTCCATCAAACCTTTCCTCATAATGGCGAAGGCAGAGCTGATCAAATGGTCCATACCGATCACAGTTCTCATTTGAGCACAACTCACTACCTGTAGCATCCGATGAAGATTCGTCCAGCCTGAGTGGAAATCGCAGGAGATCAAGCAATTCAGCTCGGTACTCAATTGTCGAAGCACTCTTGTTGTTCAGTTCAAACGCTGCTTGCTCAGCATTTCTCTTATGTCGTTCGCTGCTGCACCATTGATATAGAGTCTTATCGTCTTGTATGGTAACACTACAATGTCCATGTTCTTCATAAAACGCAACAAGTTGACGAAAGCGTTCATCCCATGACCTTCTCTTGTACTTTGAGACAGGCTCCTCAATAGGCTCTGAAACTTCAAGATTGTGTGCTTCACTCTCCTTTTGAACCCCAGATGTACTTTCGGCACTGCTTGGATCGTGTTCGGTGCAGTGTACACTGGTCGACACTGGCTTGCAAGTACCCTTCATTGAGTTTGGATCCAACTCATCCTCCTTCTGCTTGACCTTTTTGGGTGGAGGTACATTGACAGTTGGTATGTTTTGCATATAGCCCCATGGTGCGCTGCCAAACGCTTCATTGTAGTGGCGAAGGCAGAGCTGACCAAATGGTCCATACCGATCACAGTTCTCATTTGAGCACAACTCACTACCTGTAGTATCCGATGAAGATTTGTCCAGCCTGAGTGGAAATCGCAGGAGATCAAGCAATTCAGCTCGGTACTCGAGTCCTGATTCAAACCCTGGTTTCCCTGTTTTTCTCTTATGTCGCTGGTGGCTGCACCATCGAGATAGAGTCTTATCATCTTGCATGGTAACACAGCAATGTCCATGTTCTTCATAAAATGCAACAAGTTGACGGAAGCGAATATCCCATCTATTGTGCTGGGAGGGAGGCTCCTCAGTAGGCCCCGAATCATCAAGATTGTGTGCTTCACTCTCCTTTTGAACCCCAGATGTTCTTTCGGCAGTACTTGGATCGTGTTCGGTGCAGTGTACACTGGTCGACCCTGGCTTGCAAGTACCCTTCATTGAGTTTGGATCCAACTCATCCTCCTTCTCTGTAATCTCTTCGGGCGGAGATGCATCGACAGATGGTATGTTTTGCATATTGCTATCGTTGCCTTCCTTCTCTGTATAGTCTTCAGTTACCTCTGACTCCCCGGTGAAAACACCATCATTATCCAGAATATCAGGACTGTCGCCAGGATGAGCCTGGTGCCTCTCCTTTATTTCATCCTCCACACTGACTTGCTCACAGTTCCTGGTGCCAGTGTCATCGTTTCCATCATTAGGAACAATTTTGCCTCTGCCAGCAGTAGCTTTTTCCAAGGGTCGCACCTCAGAATGAGGAAACCCGATGACCCTCAGCAACTCAATTTGTTCAGAAGAAAGCTTGGCTCTGTCATGCTTGATCTTATACTTCTGATTCTTCACCCAAGCCTTCAACTTGGGCAAATTGTGCTCCCTCTTCACATGGATTGTCCCATGCTCTGCTTTGAAAAGGCAAAGGGCGCGGTAGTGTGACTGCCACGGAGTCTGCTCACGAGATACCTCAAGCGGAAAGTCACAGGCTTGGAGCTTGCTCAAGCGTTCAGAGGATAATTTTCCAGTGCGATATTCTAATCTCTGATGTGCGATCCAACTTTTGACCTTTTTAGGAACCTTTGGGCTTGTGCCTTCATTCTCTCTCACAAAAAAATTCAAGTAATTCTGATACGATGATTCCCACTTCCGATCATAATACTCTTGCTGCAGAATCTTTCTATCTAATTCGGTCCCCAATTCTAATAGTTTCTTGAGCCTATTCTCGGGCAGTGCCTTCTGTCTATGAAGCTTTCTTTGTTGAAACAACCATTCCCCGAGTTGGAAGCCATCGCTACATATGTAAGACTTGCAAGGCGTGGCGTCATGGGCCTGAAGGTACTCTTCATACTTTTGACAAGCAATGTACCATGAATCATCGCACCTGAACCCTCCCCTGCCTTTGCGTCTGAAGCTGAAGTTGATGCTCTTCAATCTTTTCACACGGCTTATGCATAAGTTCTTCTCGGCGTACAATTTTCGCTGTTTGAAACACCACTGATACAGCTCAAGGTTGAATGCTCGGGTAACATTGGCATGGCCATAATCTTTCGAAAACTCAACAAGACGATCATATGTTTCATTGAATTCAGTATCTGCCATTGCCTTCTCCTCATCAGTCATGAGGATTTGTTCATCAATCTGAACCAAGCGCTGGTAATGGCGAGTCAAAAGCTTGTGTTTTCTATTCCTTGACCTTTGTTCCTCAACAAATTGTCCCAGTTCAGAGTCATCTGGAGGAAGGTCATCGTTTACCTTGAGATACTTTTCAAGTTCGCCACATTTCCTCAAGAAGAGAAAGTCTGGGGATGCCAGCGACAAGTTCAGTCCTAAATCTTGGAGCCGGACACGGCGTTCATTTCTAAGCAAGTCCATGCCGTACATTTTTTTCTGGAGATGGATCCACCCATAGAGATCTTCGTCGTCTTCCTTTATCACAGATAAATGACAAAACTCCTCCTTAAATCTCTTCAGCTTTTCCATGCCTTGGTTGAATTTTTCCTCTGATTCCTCAGCCAATGGCGGGGTTTTAGGGAAGTGTGGGTCAATACTCCTGAGACGTTGAAAGCGATGGAGCAAATTGATGGGACAGCCTGTTTGGTATGCACGTCGCTGCTTCTGTAAAAACACACCCAGCTCGGACGGGGGACTAGGGAGTTTGCCTGTCAGCCTCAATTGCTGCTCAACTGCTCCGCATATCCTGTAGAAGGCCCGGTCAGAATCGGTTTGATCGAACTGAAATCCAATCTGCTGCAATCGTTCCACAAAGGACCGATGCAGCGATTTCGCATGGTACATTTTTCTCTGGAGACGGATCCACCCATAGAGATCTTCGTCGTCTTCCTTTATCACAGATAAATGACAGTACTTCTCCTTAAATCTCTTCAGCTTTTCCATGCCTTCGTTGAATTTTTCCTCTGATTCCTCAGCCAATGGCGGTTTTTTAGGGAAGAGTGGGTCAATACTCTTGAGACGTTGAAAGCGATGGAGCAAATTGATGGGGCAGCCTGTTTTGTATTCACGTCGCTGCATCTGTAAAAACACACCCAGCTCGGACGGGGGACTAGGGAGTTTGCCCGTCAGCCTCAATTGCTGCTCAACTGCTCCACATATCCTGTAGAAGTCCCAGTCAGAATCGGTTTGATCGAACTGAAATCCAATCTGCTGCAATCGTTCTACATATGATGGATGCAGTAGTTGTTGAGAATGAAGACTCCTCATGTAATCCATCCAAGCATGAAGAATCTTGCTTTCTTCTCTTGACACCGACAGATGGCAGTGCTGAGCTTTGAATGCCTCCAACTGATAGCAGTATGCATGAAATGTTTGAGACTCAGTGAAATTCCATGGAAGAGTTGATGATGGCACAATCCGCTGGCGTTTTTGCATGCTAGGCTTTGAGGTTGGTTCACACTTTCTCTTTATTCCAACATTACGATGCTGAGACGTCAATTGCAGACAGCCATCGGTTGATGACTGGGGGTTCCATGATTCCTTCTTCTCGTGCACCCTCGGCGCAGATTTTAGTACCTGTTGCTTGAGGAGGTTGTCGGAAGGTGTTTCCGGTTTGCCGAGCACCGGTGGAGTGGGCGTGCCTTTGCAAACTCCATCAGCCAGTTGTCCTTGTCCCAACTTCTCCTTTTCCCCCATAGGTTTACTAGTGTGACCTTCCAACGAATGACCTGGTCTATTCCTTTCATCACCTTTTGAACCGTCATGATGAAAATACTCACACTCGCCGCGTGCTGCGCGACCCTTGCAGGTATACGAAATATCAACGTTCCCATGCGACAGACATCTTCCACACCTCCGCTTATTGCGTGGCTTTTTGTCCTTTCCTCTAAATCCCCGTTGACCATGAGGAGGTGGTGGGTAGACATCCAGCCCCTCACCGCAGTTCGTTGAGGGGGGAAACCCTACCACGTGGGCACCAACTGGTCTCCAATTCCCTAAGTCAACACCTTCCCCACTGAACCTGCCATCATCAACAGCTTTGATCACTATCTCAGAGCCAGCGGCTCCTGAGGTCCTCAGGGCTTCAGCTGCCTTCTCTGAGGAAGTGGGACAAATCAGCCCGCCAATGGACAAGATTCTCATGCCAACCTTCAGGGATGACCACGAAAGGAGACTGCCAGGGGCGATGGACCCAACTCGAACTGTGCTGTCTGGGGCCAACCAAAATGCTATTCCAAGTCGGCAATCGTCTGAGGGCCTTGTGAAACGAATGACAACAGGCAGATTGGAACTTTGATGCTTCTGTGACGAGTCCGTCTCGCCATCGATATCACCATCTGTCATAGTTGGCTCTACCTCCACTTGCTTTTCAGGTTTCTTAGAATCACTATTGGAGGCGGCTGAATGTATCCCCTCGTCAGTACATTTTCCGCCGAGAATGCCATCATCAACTGCTTTGGTGACTAATGCGGAGTCTGCAGGCCCTGTAGATGACCCAAGAGCTGCGCCCTCGAGGGCGCCAGTCGCTCCTTGATTGGGATGATTTTCAGCTGACTGGAGCCTCTTCTCACATGCAGGCGGAGTGGATTCTTCCTCTGAATTCAATTGCAACTGGTCATCTTTTGTCGAGGTACGCGTCGACTGAACGCTTGGCACATATCGCTTGGAGTCTGCAGAAGATGATTCCTGGTGCCAAGGTACTGATGCAGTATGTCTGCCTTCGTGTTTTTTACCTTCCCCTTCGCCTGGCCTAGCTTGCTTTCCAATGTAACCGCTACATTCGCAGGAATATCTGGTCGATTTGATTTCTCATCTGATGTTGGAACAGATAACTTCGCACGAGGAGGTATCACGGCGTTTTCATCATAAAGAAAATACTCGCACTCGCCGCGTGCTGCGCGCCCCTTGCAAATATACGAAGTATCACTATTTCCGTGTGTCAGACACCTCATACACCTCCGCTTGTTGCGTGGCCTTTTGTCCTTTCCTCTGAATCCCCGTTGAGTACCAACTGGTCTCAAGTGCCCTAGGTCAACACCTTCACTGAACCTGCCATCATCAACAGCTTTGATCGCTATCTCAGAGCCAACGGCTCCTGAAGTCCTCAGGGCTTCAGCGGCCTCCTCTGAGGAAGTGGGACAATTCAGCCCACCAATGGACAAGATTCTCATGCCAAACTTGAGGGACGACTTCGAAAGGAGACTGCCAGGGGCAATGGAGCCAACTCGGATTGTGCTGTCTGGGGCCAACCACAAGGATATTCCAAGTCGGCAATCGTCCGAGGGCCTTGTGAAACGAACGACAACAGGCAGCTTGGAACTTTGATGCTTCTGTGATGAGTCAGTCTCACCATCGATATCACCATTTGTCATTGTTGAATTGGGTTCCTGGGGCTCATTATTGGATGGGCTGTGACTGCTATCATCAACTGCTTCGATGACTAATGCTGAGTCTTCGTATCCTGATGACCTCAGCGCTTCAGCTGCTTCCTCTAAGGATTTTGGACATCTCCAACCATTGATAGACAGGATCTTCATGCCAGTCTCCAGCAAAGACTTTGAGAGGAGGCCATCAGAAGTGATGGAACCAATCCTCACTGTGCCATCTGGTCCCAGTCGAACGGATATACCCAGTTGGCAATCGCTGGAAGGTCTTATGGCACGAATGACCACGGGGGGCTTTGAAATTGCCTCCGGCATATTCCTCTCCTCATCCCCTTTGTTAGGTGTATCTGATGCCTCCTCATCAGAGGCATCATTACTGGGGCCATCGCCACGTGTGGCATCCTCCGACGCGACTGCTTTTGGCTCCTTCTCCCTCCCGTCCGGATGAAAGCGATTGCACTTCGATGCACCATTCCGTCCCTCGCACAAGTGCGGGTCAGCCGTCCCCTGGGAGTAGAGTGTGCACAGTGTGCAAGATTTTGCTGCATTCTCATCTCTGTCATCACGGGGGGTGCCGTCTCGAAGAAAGTATTGGCAAGCATCCCGCCCCGCCAGTGTTCCTTTGCACTGGAGGGCATCCTTTCCCCCATTTTCAGCACATCTCTGACATTTCATCTCAACAATCTGTGGGGCGGCCGTCACTGCCTTGCACACAGAGTTAGGTACAGACTTTGTCGCTGACGATGGGACCTTATTCCCCTCCTCGCTCCTCAACAGTCTGCAGCCGTCCGTCGATTGCTCAGTGGATACGTTGGCAGATGCTTCACAATAATAATTTTCTAGAGCCTGTGAAGCTTCGTCAACGGCGTCACTATTGGACCCACACAATGTGTCATTTGATTTTCCTCTCGCCTCAACTGATAAAGTTGGCTGTACTGCTCTCTTCTGGGTTGCGCTCTGCTGCGGTGCTGGCTGCGATGCTGGCTGCGATGCTGGCTGTGATACTGGCGTTGACTCAAATTGTTCTGTCGGCTGCGGAGCAGGTTGCTTCGTCGACACGGAGGCCGGCTTCGATCGCACTGCGTCCCTCCTTTGGGACTGGGGTGTGGATGCAGCCTCAGACGCATAGGTGACCTGCTCTTGTTTTTCACTGGACGATGCCGGCCCTCTTTGATTGGCATCGTCAATCCTCGCAGCTGCCAACGCGATCCTCACCCTCCCTTCATTCGCTGCCTCTAGCATCCGCGCCACCTCAGCGCAGTTCAAACAGACCCGCCCTTCCACTGCTAGTATCCTCGCGCCCACCACAAGTGCTGTCCCCGTGAAGAGGCTTTCGGGCTGCACTTTAGTCACCAGCGCCCCGGGCCCACCGGGATGTTCATTAAGCGAAATTCCAAACGTGCAACTTTTCGAGGGCTTAAAGATGGTAACAATTTTGAGCAAATTGCCCTCTTTGCGATTTACCTTCGTCCTACCCTCCAGAAAGGTGTCGATGAGATTGTCCTTCGTCACCGCCGATCCAACAGCCCCATCCACAATGTCACCACCTTTGACGCCAGGGTTCTCACCATTGTCTTTTCCAATTGCCACCTCCATTGGCGCATGGCGATTGATGCCAACGCTTGCAGCTAACGACGTCTGCGTCTGCACCGCAGTGGCAGCCACATCATCAGATCGATTCTCTCTGACTATGGTTGGCATCTCGTCAGGTTGAAATATGAGAGATTGAAAACAACGATAATTGACTGCAGATTACCTGTTCAAACATTTGCACGCGTCGGACATGGATTAATAATGCAAGTGTGAGAATTGAAATCATCCAGAACTCGTTGCGCAGTGCAGCTGTCGCCATAGGCCACCAACTCAAATTTAGCCCAAACCAAGCCTCTATACATCGACAGTTGTTTCATCTGAAACTATTGTTCTGACGATCAGGATATGTCACAATTTAGTCAATCATCAAGCGTAGGCACACAACTCGCTGCATCGAGAGGATTGCGACGGCAGGAAAGGGTCGCTGGCGCTGGTCCAAACAGGTGCATTTGAAGCTGGTTCCGCGGGCATGCAAAAAGTGGAAATGCCGCCGGCGGATGTTGGAGCCGAGTCGAAAATAGAACCATCTACGTTACCTCGCTTGAGATACGCATTCACTGCCATGGCCACTCTTCAGCCTACTCCACGTTGGTATTGAAAGTCAAATGACGAACAAAAGCCTCTTCTCGTTCCATGAGTTTAGAATACACCTCGATTCTTCTACCCCCGGACCAGAATAAATTTTGGCCAGAGGTTCCTCCATTGCTGCTGTCATAGCACGTACAAACAGAAACCATCTGGCTGAACCTTTGGGCAGACGCTGTTGGCCGCGGCAGTACAGAAGTATCTATTGTACATTCCCCTTCCCCCGTCCACTTTCCCGTTGTCGTCGCATCGAAATATAACAAAAAGTACATGCGCTCCATTTCTCCTCCTCCGGGACCAAATCGAAATTTCGGCAGAGGTTCTCCCCATCCCCTGGCATCCCCACCCTCTTTCGGTCGGGTTTAACCAAAATATCGAAATTTCTCTCTCCCTCTCTAGGTACATAAATTCATCCACCGTCAAGCCCCCCTCCCCTCCTCCTCTCCGCCACAGAATCATGAGGTTCCTCATTCCTTCCCCACGGCCAACAGAAGAAGATATCCAATAATCCATCACTCGAGAGGGGGCGCGAAAAAGGAGAAAAAGGAGGCCGCGCATTTCGTGGAAAAGGGAATAAACGAAGACCGGGATAAATGGTAGCGACTCACGAGGTTACGTAGCCAACGACGTCTCCTTTTTCTACTCCGGATATGTGGATGGATCGACGAAGTGCTCGATCGGGGGCAGCAACACTGACACTATGGGTGCATCCGACGTGGAGTGGTGGTGGCCTGTGGTGGCATGCAGGGCATCGACGGCGATGTATCTCGAGGCGCGCGGACGGACGAGTCTCTATCTGCGGCTCCTATCGGCAGAAAAATCCGGGAGCGCGCGGCTAGCGCTGCCTCCCGACGACGATGGACCCTCCGATGGAAGGGGGCGCCTATTGCGCTGCAGCGGGGGCCGCGGCGATGGGGGGGGGATGGGCAGGGCGTCGGGGTCGGCGCGTCGGGGGGCGCGTGGCGCGTTGAGGTTTTATCCGCGAAGCGTGACAGCGTGACGCGTGATCGCGAGTGGCGAAGCTCGCAGTTGTTCTGTCACTGCCCGCCAGACTGCCCGCAGAATAACCACGCACAGCCAAGCGGCGCGCGGGCTATGTATTATTCCAATGAGGGGGCTTTTAGGGGGGTACATAATTATACGCTGGAATTAGTATTTTTATTGCATTCCCCCACGAATGAACAAGGGACGCGACTCACAATTCCCGTCGTCCATCGAACGAAGGCGGCGATGGATCTACCAACGAAGCGGCCAACACGGGACGATCCTCCTCCTCTCGAAGGCGACGGCTCGGGGCCCGCGGCGGCGGAAGTGGAAGTGGAAGAGGAAGCGGCGGGTCCGGCGGGGGGACGTCATCTTCGATGATGCGCTCGGCCATCGACTCCGACGCGCCCGACGTCCGCGGCGCGATGGCGGCCAGGAGCAATGCCAGCAATGACGATGCCCGCGACGATGCCCGCGACTCGGCCGACCCCGAGACCAATCGCCCCAAAGACCGCCCGCTGCTCTCGACGATATCGATCGGCACGAGGTTGGAGATCTACTGGCCGGACGACGACGCCTACTACCCCTGCGCGGTCACCTCGGTCACCTCGGTTGGCAATGATGACGAAGGCAATAATTCGTACGGATTGAGGTACGACGACGGCGTGGCGGAGACGCTCGACCTGACGAGGGAGGAATTTCGAATCCTGCCGCCCGTAGCCGGCGATGACGGCGACAACGAACACGACGGCGAGGATGGAAACGGCGATACGAGCGAGGTGCTGCTCTCCCTAAAGGACGGGAGGTACAAGGAGGTTATGTTCGAGGCGTTCCGTCGCGTGGACTCGGGCGAGGTCAATAAAAAGGAGGCGGCCCACGAGGTGTTGAAAATGTTCAAGGAGGGAGGAGGGGGCGGCAGAGAAGTGCGGTTCTACAAGAGTGAGTCGCTGCATCTATATCGCCCATCTATCTACTGCGGAGGCGCCTTCTGCGCGACCTCTCCATGGGGCATACATTCTAACATCTCCGTTTGTTCGTTTGTTCGTTCGTTCGTTCTCTCCATCTCCATAAATCTGCCGCATTGTGGTGCTCATTTGGCGATTAGAGATCAAGGCCGATATACATCGCAGGATGAAATCATCCAAGCAATGGAGGACGGCGGTCGGGGGAGGAGGCGGCGAAGGCGGAGGAGCCCACGAGACGAAGTCCAGTCGTCCGGGCGCGAACGTTGGCGGGGAGGATGCGGAAAGCGAAGCTGCCGATGCCGACCGCGTAGCAGAGGATGCCGAGCCTTCGATGGCGGGCTGCGAGGGTGCGTCGAAACCGGACGACGCGGATCGCGGCGCAAAAGAGACCGGCGCCCTCGCAAGCAGCACCGCGAAGCACAGTGTTGGTTCAAACCGGCAGGCCGACGACGATTCGACGGAGGATGGACCGGATCCGGACATCGAAGAGAATGCTACGACGACGGTCGCGAACCCCGGGAAGGAGGACGCGGTCGGATCGGGCCGGGCCGCCGAGGATGCGACGAAATGCGAGCGGACGCCGCAGTTCCGGCCGCCGTCCGATACGACGTCCTCGAAGTCGTCGTCGTTCAACGACGCGCTGAGGATGGCGCTGCTGGACTCGTACCACGAATCTCGGGCGCTGACCAGCAGGCTGGGATCCGGATCCGACGACGACCGGACGAACGCCGAGGCCGTAGTGGCCGCGACGCCGCCGCCGTTCCTGTCGCGCGAGGAGGAGTGCGCGGTGCGCACCGCCCTGGCCTTCGTGGTGGCGCGGTCCAGGGCCAGATCGAGATCACGGCAATCGCGAGAGAAGGGGGGATGCGATGCATTGTCATTGGGCGGAATGTTCTCGGGATCGAAGGCGAATCCATCAAATGCGGTGAAGGGTCGCGACGGTGGATGGCCGCCACGATCCGGTACGAGCCTAGGACGCCCACGAGATGGGATGAGATCCAACCGCGATGACGAGGGCGCCTCCGGGCTACTGTTGGGAGGGCTGCTCCCGTCGCCCACCACTCGAAGGAGGACGAGCCTCAATGGAGGCGATCGCGGCGGTAACGACGCGATGATCATGGATCGCAGGCTCGGGCACGCGCGGGACGTGCTCAAGCTCGCGGTGTCGGCCGCGCTGCCGCTGTACCGCGGCGCCCTGAGGGAGGCGCCGAACGATGGCCCCGGAAGCGATGGCGCTTCTGGTGCTGCGAGGCCGGTCGATGGCGACGATGACTCCCCCGCCGACGCAATCGCGGAGGGCGTGGATGTCTCCGATGGAGTCGGCGACGATCGTGCGAGGCGGCCGTGTGCGGTTTACGACTTCGAGGCGGCCGTCGGCCGTCCGGCTCCTCCGTCGGCCGCGACGTCGATCGACCGCCACGTCGCGACGCTGGACGGGCTGTGCCGCAATGCCGTGTCGACGCTCTCGTCGGTGATCCGCGAGGAGGAGTCCAGGCTACGGAACGTCGGGACCCGACGCCGATCTGCGACGGGAACAGCCGGGCGGCAACGGAACGAGGAAGCCGGCGACGAGGATCGCTCCGATGCGGGTGCGTCGCCCACTGTCGTGACCGACAGGAGTCGCGAGGGGTCCCGCGACGCATCTGCTTTTGCTGGAGAAGCCACCGCGACGGAAGGAGTGGACGGCAAAGTCTCCACCGGAGAGGCCATCAAGAGATTGATTCGGGACGACCTCCTGGATGATATCTTCGTGCGAGGCGCTCCTAAGTCGCGGTCACATCGCAGCAATGGCATCGGGCGCCTGCGCGGCCGAAATGACGCCGTCGACAGGAGGCACGATAGAGATCGCGCCGAGCGTCGCATCGAGAAGGTCATGGCCGTGTGCCACGTCCTTCACCGCTTGCTCTTTCTCGATAAGGGCTGCCATCTCGGCTCGGAGATCGTGGTGGTCATTTGTACCGTTTTGGACGATTTGTACACAAATCGTTACCACGCTAGAGTTGCATCCAAATTCAATGGCTTGTCAAAAGGGAACGAAAAGGACGTCAATTCAGCCTCGGAAGGAAAGCAGAAGGAGAAACAACAGGTGGTACCCTCGAGGTGGGGTGCAATCTCATCCTCAACCTCTGGAGAGTACATCCAGTACAGGCACGAGCGCCGCCGTCAAGCTGTTGGTCGCATTCTATCACAGAATTCATCGCAGCAGCGACGTGCATCCTACTCAGGAGCGAAACGCATCAGTTCCAACGATGATGGTGAGAATGAGTCCAGTGCAGAAATCCCACTACCTCGCGTTGGGGATGTATTGGCGGTCAACCTGATGCGGCTCCTCGAGGGAGCTGCCGCCATACGACTGCACCATCGCCAGCAGCTATGTCGGCGTCATCCATCGTCTAGGGTAGATCCGAGAGACGAGCTGGGTATGACGACATCGCTGGCCGCGACTGAAGTCCTGACGGAGATCCGATCGTCATTGGGAGGTGAATTGCTCGCGCCTCCACGTGCAGAGGACTCAGCGGCATTTTACTTCCGGGAGAAGCATTCTGCTCAATGCGTGGAGAGCAGGGTTGGCATCAGCCCTGTTGGCCACCTCCTGCCTGGGGCGAAGATTATGCTCCGATTGCATTTATTTGGACTGATGAACAAGCTTGCGTTATATGAGCAAGGATGACTTGGTCCATGCATGTTGAGCCATTTACCATATTGCATAAATTATAGACCCGAAAATGGAACACAAATGATCCGTACAGAAGAATTCATTCCTATCGGCTGCAATGAAAGTGTTGGGGGTGTCCATGTAATACACACGAGTGTTCAACCAACATATGATGTTTTATGCTGGATTGACCTTTGTCTTATGAAAAGTTGTGCTCATGATCCATGCACGATGGAGCCACAGGTGCTATTGAGCTACTAGGCACATTTTATCAATGTGACAGAGGACAACTGGACGAATGATGGTCGGATCATGCATTTCAGGGCAAAGAGATCCTTCTCACTGCAATGGGTAGATGAGAAGCTGACTTGAATACGCAATTGAACTTACTTTCGTGAATCATAACACCAACTCCACAGTTAGCCAAAGCTGTTGACACTGCCGTTTCTCTTCCATCCAGTATCTGATGTGATGGCCTGGATTACGAACATGATGAATACATCAAGCTAGTTCAGCACACATAATATGAATTTGTATTCCTCATTTCACCATTCAGACGAATTGAAATTCACTGAGTCATAAAATGTTTCACATTTTTGCCGTCTTCGGAATACTTGATACACAGCGATCCTCTGGATCTACTATCTGATGTGATCATTCTCATGTGGATTCTAAACGAATATAACTGCTTGCGAAGCAATCACGTACCTTACAGTAGGGATTCATTTTTTGCTGCACCCCGCATCTTTCGTAATTCACTGAGTTCCTGGAGTATGTGTATGATAAAAGCTTTCGGTTAGTTCAGCACACATATTACGACAACGCAGCAATTGAAATTCACTGAGTCATAATAAATGTCTATTGCGGACCATCTTCGGAGTACTGAATTCAGCAAACCTCTGGATCTACTATCTAATTGGTGTAATCATTCTCACGTGAATCCTGAACGAAGGGTATTGTTTACCAAGCAATCACGTACCTTAGTAGGGAGTCAATTCCCACATCTTTCGTAATTCACCCAGGTATCTCAACTGCCACGTAGGGAGGCAGGACAATTCAATGCGATGTGGCCTTTCTCTCGGCACCAGTGGCAATGCACGTGGTCGTAGGGGCATTCCTCGCTGGCGTCATTGTATTTCTTGCATCCGGAAGGATCGTAATTGTGAAATCTGGTCGCGCGCGGAAACAGACGGACGCATAAGCATATTACATCCTATGAGCCTTAGGCCTCAATATGTTTCGGCGGGCAAAGTCGCAACGCATGATAATGCAAACCGCATCAACTTACCTGCATATGGGAGTTTGATCGTCTTCAGGCGACAACACCATCGGCGCCTTCAGCGGATGGGCATACTTGGGCACCGCTCCATCGAATTGCAGCAGGGACGAGAACCACTCCTGGCCCTGCTCGATGATGCCCCCATCCGTTGCACGATGACTAGCAGATCCCGAAAGATCGTGCACCAATGCCTCGCTCTTGATGACCATGAGCCTCGGCGGATGGTCGCAAAACGACGACTGCGCCCACCGTATCATCTGCACGATGCCCTCGAGTTCCCTGTTTCCGCCGATGTCGATGAGTATCACATCCGGTGACCTTTGGTCATCACCCACAACGATGGAGCGCACGCCCTTCGGATCCGAGAGTGCATCCACTTGGTGGTACTGCACCAGATGCGATAGCATGTCATCCCTCCTCGTCACATATTCTTCATTGACGTCATCATCTTTGGGCACCAGCTCGTCAAATTCTGCTTGAACCCGCCTCCTCGCCTGTTCCATGATCGCCTGGCCCGTGTCCAGCGCCACGATGTGCCCCCCACTCTGACCGGCGCAACCTTCTGCACTCTCCTCCAGTCTTCTGCGCCTAAAGTCGTTCTCGAGCAATATAAATCTCCGCAGGAGCAGCGCTGTGCACTCCCCCGCGGAACATCCAATTTCCAACACCTTGTCGGAGGGGCGGAGGTGCGATGCGGCGAGCTGCCGATAGGAAGTGGTGTCGGGCGTGAGCAGCATCAAACATTTCTCCGCTGCTGCATCGCTCAATAATAATTTGGAGCGATGATTCGGAACGTCGTAGACCGGGAGAAGCCGGGAGGGCCTCGTGCCTCGCTTGATGACTTCGGATTCGCCCTCCGATGAATCGAAGAAGAGCCGACGGAGGGATACCCGTCCGTCCTCCGACCTCCTCCGCTTCTTCTTCCGTCGATCGGGCGAAGAAGGCGGGGCCCGCTGCCGCTCCGTCGTCGTTGTTTCGGAATCGTTATCGACGAATTCGACGATGCGGCCGACGATGCCCAGCTCCCTCGCAGACTTCGGTCGGACGTACGCGACGTCGTCCATCCCGAAGGAAGGTTTCGAGGGCGGAGGGTGAAGTCGCCACTCGTAGCCGTGACGGACCGACGACGACGACGCCGTCGCGCTGCATGGTGATGTCGTCGGCTTTTCGCGGGCGCTCATGCCGATCGCGCGGCTCGGGAGGGCGAGATGAGCGCTACGGGTCCATCGACTATGCCGTATCGACCTGATGGTGATGATCATTCAGACTCATGGAGTTGTTGATGGTTTTGACGAGGAGAAGGAGCCATCCAAGATCCAAGGCCCTGGGGCCCAGAGATTAACCCCTGTGGGGCCCTGGGGTGAAGCTACATAAGTAACAAGCTTGGGTGAAGCAAACAAAGCAAAGGAGATCGAAGATGAGTGGCGGAGCGCAGCCCGCGAATGATGGAAACACAAGAGATGAGATACGTTGGCTGGAGGATATAAATATCGCTAAAATACATCACCCCACGTGGGTACACATAGAGGACCTACATGAATATCTCTTGATGGCGATTCCAAACCGTACATATCACACATGTTTCCCTCACGACTCACGACCACAGTGCCACAGTGGAAGGATTGAGTCACGAGAAGAAGCCGGGACCGCTTATCAAATTTTGAACACATAGATAAGGCTTTGTGTTACGATACGATATCTTCGGTGGATCAACAATTTTTCGTGCGTCATCCATCATCCGGCCAACACAACAAGTCGACAAAACTTCTTCATCTTCGGAACTCAAACAGAGCCTACATTGAGCCCAAGGAGACCTCGTGTACCCATAACTAGCAGTAAGTGAAATAAAACATAGAGTAAAATTATACTGTAAAAATTATTACTGTAAAATATTCCATAGCTACCATCAAGAAGTTATGTACCAATTCGAAAATAAAATACTAGATAAATTTTGAAGTAAAAATATTTATGTCATAGTTATACTAGTCACTTTGTATCGAAATATCTCTGGACACTATTGAGAACCGAGCAGCCACGTCAATTGTGATGAGAACCGGCGAGAACCAGTTGCTTTGACCTTGCTTTGAATTGCGCACGGATGACAAAATGATGTTGCTAAATCGAGATACATATCTGATAAAATGGAGACTGGGTTGTTTTTAAGCTACATATGTACCTGTCTCTTAGTCAGATGTTCATCTGAGAATGCATGAAGTCCGAATACATACATGTAGGTACATACATACGTGCCCTTGTTGGTGGTGCTTCTTGGCTTCAAGTAAGATGGGTGTCAGAGACGTTTTATCACGCATTCGATACACACAAATAAACTTCTGTGCTTGATTGCTTCTTCGTGTTGAAAACCTCCAAGCAGCGCCAAGCATGCACCCAAAATAATAATCGCGAGGCGAAAGGCGAAAGAGCGGATCGGATACCCCCTCTTATCAAAGAGAGCCATTGCGTGAGGGCGAGCGGCGCGGATACTGATACCTCTACTGATACCATCCGCGCTGAAGAACCCTCAGCATCATTGCATCCATCATGGCAAGACCCACCGCGTCGCGGCGGGGGCCGGTGATCTCTAATTCCATGCTGGACGAGGACCTCGCCATCGATCGCTGCGCGACTGCAGCATTCGATTTCGGCGCGTGGGAGGACGGAAGCCATCATGAAGCCTCTCGCGATGCCGAGAAGCGCCCGCCGCCGCGGATGCCGGTGCCGAAGCGAGTCAGCGTCAGCGAGTCCGTATCGACGGTCACCGCCTCGGTCGACGAAAGTAATAACAACGATGACGATTTGGCGGCGTCAGCGTCTTCCGCTCCGGGGGAAGATGATGACTTCTCGCTCGAGTTGACGGGCGAAGAAAAATACGACAACGCTTTATGGAGTATGAGGGTGGAAGACGAGGAGGTGTACAAACGCGACTACGTCCCCATCGAGTGGCAGAAGGAGGAGATGGATGCCATCGTGGACTTTCTGTCATTGAAACACTTTCGCAAGGTATGTTCGTGAGATGCCCGCACTCTGGTTAGTGTGTACTTTCCATTTGCAAGTCTCTAATCTTCATGGTGCACTTGATATGCCCATGTCCTGCTATGTTCGCGACACCCAAAGAGCAAGCGAGTCCAACGAAGCACCAAGAAGGCCATTAATTCCATCTTCTACCCCCGGGAAGGCGAGCATAGACCCGTCCTCCTGAAACGAGGGAATGTTCGTTTAATGAACGGAGACGTTCGAGAGCTCATGCTATTCACCAACGGGTTTGTCCTGTCCACTGTGGACGTGGACCAGCTCGTGGGTAAGCTGCTTGAGAAGATAGAGGAACCTTCGCCGGAGCAGGCTGGTGATGACGAATCATCAGGCGAGAACAGCAGCATCGATTTGGAGGAGAGTTGTGATGGTGAGTGTGCAGAGTTGCGTCACGTTTAACGATTCGATCATGTCATATGTGTTCTATGCCCATGGCTGTCACTCATATTTGATATCTTTCTATCACTGATACATCACTTGCAGCATTGGATCGCAGCGAAGTGGGCCACGAGGAAAAGGGTACCCATGCCGCACTCTATAACTCTCTCGCAAAAATATCTCTCGCAGCACTTGATCGCAGCGAAATGAGTGCCAGCGAAAGAGATGCCTATATTTCCCTCGCAAATATATCTCGTGCAGCACTTGATCGCAGCGAGGCAAGTGGAATGAATTGCAGCGAAAGCAGTGCCGGCGAATTCGATCGTAGCGAAAACAGTTTTAGAGGAAGTGCCCATGATTCTCGCGCAAAAAGTTCATCTCGTCCAGCATTGGACCGTAGCGAAAGGAGCATCGGCGACATGAGCCGCAAAGAAGTTCGCGCCACCTTCAGCGCGATGAGAATGCCCCTTGATGAGTCTGTTCTCACTGAAGTGATGGCAAAGGTCGATGCGGACCCAGAAGGAAAGGATGATATTTTTGATGAGTTCAGGTCGGCGAGGGATGCAGGGGAGCAGAGGAAAGAAACCCATTCCGGGGAGAGGCGGAAACTGGGGCCCAAGGCATCATCGTTCTTCGTCAGACGGCGGAATTCAGAGAAGCTCCTCACGGATTTCCCATCGCGCCAAAGGAAAGTGGGGCGAAGAATCTCTCTTCCAGGTGAAATCAAGGGAGACAAACGAAGGGTTTCAATTTGGGGCGCGAAGAAAGATAAATTCACAAGGAGCTTTTCCTATTCTCCCGGGGACGATGACAGAGATGTAGGTCGGAGGTATCAATCGCGGAGGAGTTCCTTCTGGACTGGTGTAGGCAACAAGTTGAAGGATGCACTATCCAGAGACGAAGCTGCCTTCTCTAGAAAATTGGACGCCGCCTTTCAGCTTTCTGACATGTACTCGGTCGAAAATGTGGGGACATCGAATAGTGATGACGCAGAGATAATGATTGCAGACACAGATTTGTCATCATATCTCACCATGGCACTGTACCTCAAGGGTGCGAGTGGGCCTTTGAAGTTAATGTGCTCCAAGCCTGGTCATGTGCAAGCCTGGGTGGATGCTTTCCAGACATGCATAGCATTGAACAAGTCATACTGTGTTGAAGGCAAAGAACAAATCATAGACTACAGCAGCTATGAGGACAGCTTGGACAGTGATATGAAGGAGGCGTTTGATATGTTCGATGCTGATGGCAGTGGATCGATCTCAAGGTCAGAATTGAAGCAAATTATTGAGTCGCTGGGGCTGACAATATCTCGGAGGGAGATGAATAATATTATGGCAGAAGTTGACAAAGACGGGAACAACGAAATTGATTTTGAGGAGTTCAAGCTCATGTGGGGATTTTTACACGGTACAGCTGAACCTGAACCTGAAACCTTTGATATCTTGGGGTTGACCAAAGAAGAAAAGGCTGATATCGAATTATGGCGATTGAGGTTGGACAAAAGCGAGGATTTCTTCAGCCCAAAATATGAGCCATCGGTGTCCCAAATGAATGAAGTGGAAGCTATTGTTGAGTTTCTTGAGTTGGAAAATCCGCGTGAGCATAAAGAGTTTTTGGTATGTACACTTCTCTATTCATACTTTTTTTATCTTATTTCATGGATCTCACATGAACATTGCCCTGTGTCTTCCTAAGAATAAACCCCATCAAAAAGCGAGCAGAGCTGCGATACAATCCATGTTTTATACAGGATTAGATAAGCCCAAGCCCATCCTTCTCAAACGAGGGACAGTCATTTATGATGGAGAGCCACATGAGCTCATGCTGTTCACCAATGGGTTTCTTATCTCTAGAGTAGAACTGAATGCATTAGTTAATCTGCTGCTGGGTGCAGGAAGGAAAAATTGCCAAAAAGAAGACTCTGATAGAGAGCTAACTGAGCGATTCAATGCTATTGATATTGATCGCAGTGGCAGTAAGTCTCGTTGTTTGTCTTCTATTGATCTCTGTCAATATCCAAATACCCATCATTTTTTTTGTTTTGGCCCGCCTTCTCACCATCTACCTACAGCACTTGATCGTGATGAGATAGGATGTTTCTTCCATGATATGGGGATAACATTGACCGATGATGTACTTGATGAACTGATGAGCGTTCTGGACGCCGACTCTGATGGAAGTGTCACACTGGACGAGTTCAAAGCTGTAATGTCTGGTTTAGCTGATCGGAGAGGGAGGCGTTGGAGCGCGCTGGGCAATAAGCTGAAGAATGCAGTGTTCAAAAACGAGGCAAATCAGAGATTGTCCACTGCCTTTCAGCTTTCTGATATTGAGAAAGTTGAGCACGTAGGGGCCAGCCAATCTGATGAGGCCAATGCACATGATGAACCTGGGATGGTGTCACTAATCTTCTCGGTACATCTGAAGGGGAAGAAAGATCCACTGGAGATCATGTGCTCCAAGCCTGGCCATGTTGAAGCCTGGGTTGAGGCTCTCTCCATAAGTGTGTCATGTAGCTTACAATATGCACCTGATCCCATGGAACTAACCATCGAAGAAATGGATGATATTGCAGCATGGGGACAAAGGTTAGACACCAACGAAGTGTTCAGTCTCAAGTACAAGCCTTCAATGATGCAGAGGGAAGAGATTGTTGATATTATTGAGTTTCTCAAGTTGAAAAATCCACATGACCACACAGAGTTCTTGGTAAGTGTGCTTTGCACAGTGCATTATTCTACTTCCATACCTGCAACTCACCCACATGTGAAATGCTCTCTTTGCTCACTAAGGATCAACCCCATCAAAAAGCGACCAGAGCTGCAATACAATCCATGTTTTATGCAGGATCAGACAAACCCCAGCCCATCCTTCTCAAACGAGGGACAGTCATTCAGGGCAATAATGATTATGAGCTCATGCTGTTCACCAATGGGTTTGTGATCTCTAGAGTAGAACTGAATGCATTAGTTAATCTTCTACTGGGCAAGCATGAAACGGAAGACTCAGACAAATACGAGCAAGAGATAACTGACCGTTTCAATGCTATTGATGATGATTGCAGTGACAGTGAGTTTCTTATCTATTGTCGTGGTGATATTCTTTTTTCAACCTCAGAATGCCCATCAATTTTTTTGTTTTGGCCCGCCTTCTCGCCATCTACCCACAGCACTTGATCGTGATGAGATAGGATGTTTCTTCCATGATATGGGGATAACATTGACCGATGATGTACTTGATGAACTGATGAGCGTTCTGGACGCCGACTCTGATGGAAGTGTCACACTGGACGAGTTCAAAGCTGTAATGTCTGGTTTAGCTGATCGGAGAGGGAGGCGTTGGAGCGCGCTGGGCAATAAGCTGAAGAATGCAGTGTTCAAAAACGAGGCAAATCAGAGATTGTCCACTGCCTTTCAGCTTTCTGATATTGAGAAAGTTGAGCACGTAGGGGCCAGCCAATCTGATGAGGCCAATGCACATGATGAACCTGGGATGGTGTCACTAATCTTCTCGGTACATCTGAAGGGGAAGAAAGATCCACTGGAGATCATGTGCTCCAAGCCTGGCCATGTTGAAGCCTGGGTGGATGCGTTCCATAAATGCATTGACTCACAGATTGTTCGAGTTGTTGCAGGATCCAATGCCATTCTAGCCAATAGTTGGCGACGTCCGGACCTTGATTGGGGAGATGATGAGAGTGTTGCAAATGGAGATAGTCAAGTGAAGTCGAGAAGACCAACGCTCATGAGCCGTGGCCGAAGGCGAAGCTTGACCAACTGGGGGGACACTGGGGTTGACTGGGGAGACAGGAAACTGCTGAGGAAAAATACAGTATTGTGATGAACAGAAGAATTTTTGATACAGAACTTATTTCATGTTAATGGTTGCATAATCATTTCCTATTTTCCCACTCTACTGCGACTCTAGAGAGATACCATTGACGCAAAAGAAACATGTGTAGTCTCATACTGTACTTATCTCCTACTATTTATCTCGCTTAGTGTGAGATCTGCGAGGTCTCTGAGCTTGCACCCTGACTGTGCCATCTCAATCAGAGTCGGCTAAACCAGCCATCTCATTCTTGCTAGTACCTGACAAAGAATTTGGGTCTCCTCATACTCAACAAACACCAAGCACATTCCAATACACACGCGGCAATGTTCATCAAAAGGGACAGCCAAGTCATGAAAAGCAGCCCACAGTTTTCAGCCAACCCCCTAGACAGACAGACGCGCCAGAGTTCTCCCGTTACAACGTCCCAGCATGTCTTCGATTCGTAAGGGCCCCTCAGCCGAAACAAAGAAATCATACTTTGACCAATGCAATACGTGTACAATGCCTTGAATGGTTTGCTCGACTTCGCAAGAGTAGACAGGGTTGGGGCGGCATCAATGTCCTCAGCAACACGGTGCATGTAGTTGCCGTAGTCCACGCCGTACGCATATTTTTGTCCAAGCACCATGTATGAGGGCGGACCTGGTTTCCTGTTGAACATTGTCACCTTTCCTCGCATTTTTTCGAGCCACCACATTGCCTGAAGTTCACTCATTGGGGGTATTGCCCCGACATTGGGTCTGACAAAACCAATAAAGCCCAGTCTCGGACGCGACATACCGACAATGAAATGTTGGCTGGGAAGGTAATCCTCCTTAAGCTGGAAATGGGATCGAGTGTCGTCATCATTTGTTGTCAAGCTTTCCTTGCGAAATTCGTCTCGTATCTTGCCATCGAGAAAGGGAAAGGATTGTTTGTACCCTGTCGCGAGGACTATCAAGTCGGCCTCGTAGGTTTGGCCGTTGCTAAATTTAACGGTCCTGCCATCCTCCTCGACACCTATCGCCTCCGTCAGGTGGAAGGATTGAATCGGACGCAGCTCACTCTCGCCATAAACCCACATCCAAAACCGCCCGTACAGTGACTGCCTCTTGATTGCCGCGTTGAGGTGGCCCATGGCGGCATGGCTCTTGTTGATTATGTGATAACCGCGCTTCACTGGATGAATTGGCACAGCCCACTGATTGAACCCCAAGCTGCTTCCCGTGAGGAACAGGAAGAGCCGGATGATCACCGTGGATAGAACCCATCGCAACCGTAGTGCATGCACCCATGGGTGCTCGTATGCGTGCTCAAAGAGGTTGGTGATGAATACATCTAGAGGACGATCCTTGGCGAGGTTGTGTGGTATGCTCAGGAATCCCCTGCGGACAGATAGCGCAACAGATTTGGACTGCTGGTTGCTGATTGCCCTTTGAGCTATGTCCATCGCTGTCTCTCCACATCCAAGGATCAAGACTCTTTTGTTGGTGAATATCGATGAATCCTTGTAGAGTGAGGAATGGATTATCTGACCATGGAACTTCTCTGCAAAAGTGCTCTGTGGTAGAGCAAATATTTCTGGGGTGTGTGGTGTATTGTGAAGACCCGAACACACAGCCACAACATCAAAATGTTCCGTAACTGCTGTATTCTCACATCCTTGAAGCTCCACAAAATAGCCACCAGAATCGTCCTTGGCTGCACAGGCTGCATCTGTTACAGATAAAACTCTAGTTCTGAAATGGATGAGTATCTGAAGATCAAATGCATCACTATATGACTCCAAGTACTTGACATACTGCGCTGTACTGGGGTGGTCTGGGCAGAATTCAGTTTCCTCTGGCATGCGGTAGTCGCTGAATGCCGTCAGATACTTGGACGAGACCAGGCGGCAGTTATCATAGACCTTATTCCTGAAGCTCCCACCTATTTCACTAGAAGAATCGACTATCTTCACATTGAAGATTGGGTCTCTTGATTCAGTGAGGTATTTGGCTGTGACAAGGCCTGAAGGGCCGGCGCCAATTACTAATGCTTTCAGAGTAGGAACAGTAGTCTTTGCAGGAGAAGTAGTACTACTTCTGAAATCACAAAGGACCTTATCAGATGCCTTGTGGCCAGAAATCAGCGCCTGTTCAAGAAGACCCATTCCATAGATAGAGTAGGATCCTGCATAATAGATGCCATCCTTTCCTTGTTGTGTATTGATCTCTTCAATGAATGACCGCGTGTCCTTGGAATGAACTACCCTCTCAAAGAAACTCCTTCTGATGACTGCTTCCTCTGAGGGCTTGCGTGTAGGCGCCCAGGTCTGAAACACATTCCTATCAAATGTGGCATCTGGATAAAACTCGTTGAGCCAAAATGTAAGCTGGGGCTCCTCTCGCCCGCTACTCATCTCCACATTCCAACATTTCCAGTCCTTCTTGTCTGGTGGCATGAAACTCTCATCTGTGTGAATGTAAATTGAGCTCGGATGATAGGAAATCTTTCCAAAGACGCCAGAGCAGTTTTGCACTACCTTCGGTACAGCCTTGGCTTCAGTTGCCACGATCACAGCATCATACTTCACCCCATCTATTACTTTGGTTTTGTCAAGTGCATTTACTTGATGGTTCAGGAAGAGATTCCTCACACCGTAGAGCAATGAGCGTTCGAGGACCTTTATTGATGGCACAATCCTGATGACCTGTCCCTGGCGGCCAACACCAAGTCTGTCCATCCTCAATCCGCGACAATATGGCAAAACAATATCCGCAGGGTACTCGAGAAGGTCTCGCCATGTGCATGAGAGCATCCAGCTGAGCGACCCAGCCATTATATAGGCGAAGGGATTGCTGTGGCAAGTGAGATAAGGAAGATCGCACCGTTTCTCCTGCCCTGACTGTTTGCAGGTGTATGTTGTTTCGTCTGACAGGCCTAAATTGATGCTCAGCCATTCTCCAAAAGTGATCTTCTTGGCCTGCTCCTGTGAGCCCTGGCTATCTGCGACATCTCTGCCAATACTATTAAGTGCACGGAACATTCGCAGCAAATTTCCCAGGCCGCCAACGAAGATGGCATTGTACAGGTTCACCACGCTGCTCTGATCATAAGCGTGACACACATGAGTCCCGTTTCCGTCATCTCCGTAGAAGGACGAGTCTGTCCGCACTACTGTTGAGGGCACGTCTAGCTCCTTGAGCAGGCGAATATATCGATCGTAGTACCCAAGGCATGCCATTCGCGCAGGCACGTCCACGAGTTGTCCTCCCACAAGGGTGGTGTTGCCTGCCAGGCCTGGGACATTACCGGCCTCGTATACATCCACATCGTAATCTGCGCCATCCCGGGACGAGAGGAGGTAGTGCGCTGAAGAGAGACCAGCCATGCCGGAGCCAATGATGGCCACTCGCTTCTTCTTCCTTGGCCCATTCTCGGTGGTGGGTTTCTTTGCCACAATCAGAACGTAGTCAAGGTGCTGGATGAGACGATCTGGGAGGAAGCCCCAACCCTTGAACACATCGCCACACGTCGACTTCACCTCAATCTTGTCATATCCTAGGGATGTGAGCTCCTCCTGGTACTCGTTCACATCCCAGACGCTCCCTGTCGAAACTCCCATCATCTTCAGTGTCAATCTCAGCCAGAGGGGAGCATCCTCGCTTCCATTTTTTAGGGCTATGTCAGACACGGCAACTGACCCACCAGGGGGTAAAGTGGCGAAACAATCTCGAAAGAACTTTCTTTTGTCGTCAAAATGGTACACGCTGTCCAGCGATAATATCTTGTCGAAGATGCGGGGCGGGAACAATTCCTGTTGATCCTCATTGGGAGAAAGGGCTAGGTCCTCAACACCTGCACGGACCACACGTACGTTGAAATCATCTGCATCTGTCATCCTGCCTACATCAAGGTTTGGATCAATGCCAGTCACGTGCCTCAAATCGTACGTTTTCTTGAAGTATCGCACCTCGTCAAGCGAGCCACACCCGCAGCACAGGACAGCGTCTGATGGGCCCAGTCCTGCTGCCTTTCCGAGCGCGTTGGCTAGGTTCTCACAGGCCTGACGGTACGAGCAGTTTTCGGACGTCCAGAGGCCAAGGTTGCACCACTTGGTACTCTCATTCTCGCCGCCTTTGTTACTTTTGATGTCCTCCTCATGACGTTGGGCTGCTGCCCTTCGCTGCATTCTTGCAACGAAAGACATGTATGTGTCTCCAATACTGCTGGCACACAGGTGCGCTGAAAGCACCGCCGCTGGCGAGAACAGCGGCATGACGATCGCTGCCGCGCACGTCCACGCCAGGGCCCGGGACACGTCTTCATCTGAATGGGTCGTTGACGCCGAGAGATCCCGAAATATTGCGTAGAGCGTGATGCAAGAGCAGCAGACCAGATCTGTTGTGATGGAGATTTGGCAGTCGGTGATGGGCAAAGTGTACGACGCACCCTCGACGAAGACTTGGTGTAGGTGCCACGTTGCAATTGATACTGCCAGCATCCCAAACAAGATCGACGAAGGGATACAAGGCACCAAACGATCAGACAGGATGAGTGATGCAAAGATTGGTGCGATTAAAATGACGTGGAGGCATTGAAGCCACTGGCGAAAGTGCGGCAGGAATGTCCCGAAACCCTCTTCGGGCGTACACCCGTCATTTCCTGCGGTGTCCGGGTCGCACGGACCGATGCGGAGGATGCTCACAAATGCGATATACGACGTGATGGCATACGTGATTGGGAGAGAATCCCCGCCCAGCTTCCTTCGACTGCCGGTCCTGTTCTTCCTGATGGCGCGACTGTTTCGGCGCCGATGAAGCGCGGGAACCCACATTGCGAACGCCGCGCCCATCGCTCCCAGGAACCCGAAGAAGAGGAAAGCCACATCTTCGTCATTTCCCCGAGAGGCCACCCAAGCCACCGCCACGATGGCCCACGTGAGCAACTGCGTCGAGGTGAAGTAGTGACCTTCGGTCCGCAACACGTCCTTGTACGCGTCGTCGAAGTACGAATACGAAGTTTCGAGGTTGGTCAGTATGAAGCGAAGGATCAGGAACCAAGTGATGGCGATGACGACCGCGGAGACTAGCGGTGGGAACGCCGATGGCCCATCATCTGGCTTCGCTTGTTTGATGTCCTCCTTGCCATCGCCGCGCCCTCCGCCGCCGGCGGCGAGGTGAATCCCGACGCACTTCCGTACCGCGAGGCCGAGGACGAGGAAGTACGCCAGGACGGCGCGGTCCGAGAGGAGGGCGACGACGGCTTCCATGACTATCGCCGCCGCACGACGGGTAAACGAGCTTGTTTGATGTTGAGTCTCTCTCGAATGTCGTTGATGGGGAAATGTGAGCTCGTGGCTCTCGTGCCGATCAATGCCGATCTTGAGCTCCGATCTCCTTTTGATTGTGTGATGTTTTGGATACATAGTGCCTCTACAACATTGACGTAGGAATCAATAAAATAAATACCGGGAAGGGCCATCACCTCTCCTCATAATCTCAGATCGACAAACCCATTCGACTTGGCTCAGATCGATTACGATATCCTCGATGTGATTACACTGGTCTCGTACCTCTTCCTTTTCTCGGGCTGGGATTTTTACTAACTCGTCTAGGAAAGTCCAACATCGAAATTGTGAGACATACACGACGTGTCCTAGCTACGATATGAGATTCACCTTTCCTCTCTGAGGTTAGATATGTACCATACACTCTCGAGATACCACACAAACATGTGTGTCGGTCGCATCGAATCGAAGCAGATTCGGGTAGCCAAGCTGGAGTCCCACTGGAGTGTGGAGGGCGAGCACGGCTTTTTTTTTCTACGAGGCACCCTCGTTTTCGACGCGACACTCGGACATCGAGGGATTATTCCGCGATTATTTTACGCGATATTGGCGAAACCCTTTTTCATGAACAAGTCTAATTAAAAAACGTGGGCAGTCATAACTTTGTCGCTAAAATGATGCGTTTGTGTTTAAAAGATCTCCGCCCACAAGCGACTGAGCCGGGGA
>JALLBE010000023.1:0-31791 GCA_036939795.1 Thalassiosira mediterranea
TTAATCGAGGGTCCAAAATGGCCATTCTTAAGTGCACTTAATCCCCAGTACACTATCGGCGATCGGCCGGCGGCGGGGGGCGGCGGGCCGGCGGCGGGTGCATCGCATAGGTAGGTACAAGTGCGCATGTGCGCGTGCGCACATTTACTTCGAATCTGGCCAGTGTAACACATTGAGTGTCAAATCTACCGCCCGCGTACGTAGAACTGTACCATTGCGCGGGTTGCGCACATTTACCTCGAAATCGGCGCACTATCCAAACCCCGCGAACGCGAAGCGGCAAGCGGCTAGTATGGACAAGGAGAGGCCAAACCAAGTCCTCTGAGTCCATGTCTGTCCATGTTCACTGGGTGGCAGCTGTCCATCGCCGGGAGCAGGGCGGCGTCCTCGATTCGCGCGGCCATGAAGAAGAGCGGGCGGCGCAGAAGCGGCGGAGGCGTCGCCGGGAGCGTCGTCGGCGGAAGGGACGGCCGAGGAGGCGCGGGGGGCGACGTCGGGGTCGGGCGGCAGCAGCGGCAGCGCGGCGACGGCGCGAACAACAACGCGTCCGTTCGAATTCAAACGACGGACGGATCGAAGTCTCGCCGAAACTCCTCCTCCGGCCGAGGCTCGGGACGAAACTCGGAGCGAGACGGCGGAGGCTCCGGTCGAGGTCGAGGTCGAGGTCGCGGCCGAGGCAACGGCGGCAGAGGAAATAAGCCTCCGCCATCGATCCAAACGTCCGATTTCCCCTCCACCTTCCACGCAAAAATGTGCCGCGCGGCGAGGTACAAGGTCCACGCGCCGATGTGCGATTGCCGCAAGGTCGTCGGGCTGCGAGAGCGATACCGCGATCGCCCGGAGGAGGACGAGAAGGATCCGAAGCGGGAAATCGGCGACTCCGCGTGCGGTGCGTACTCCGGCGACATCACATTCGACGTCGACGGGACAATCGCATGCAGAATGGATCGGTTGGACATCTCGTCAAACGATGCAGGCGAGGGGCGGGCACTGGATCCGTTCGACAACCTGGTCGTCGTCCCGGACACCAAGTCCCCCCAGTTCATTTATGTCTGCGAGGGCACGAACGAAAGAGCATTCCGGAAGGACGGTGTGGCGTGCGAGAAAAAGATGGCACGAGAATTTTTTGGAGGCGGCGACGATATTGGCCCGAGGGAAACGTCCGCGGCAGCAGCGTCGGGAGATGATACGACCAACAAGGCGGAGGAGGGAGCGCCGCCCTTCAAGGTGAACTGCGCCCTCTGCCTCCTGAAAGGTCATCAGCGGAACGGATTCGTTGCAATAGCCTCGCCAACCCGAAAGGGTCTGGAGCCAACATTAAAAAGTGCGAAGGATGCGGCCGAGATCAAACGGAGGGAGGGGGGCGATGCCAGTCTTCATGCCGATCACGCACACTTCGTCTGCGTTGTGCGAATTTCGTCGCTGCAAAGCCTGTTGGCGGTCGGCAAGACTAGGAGCGCGTCCGCGATTGCTGCACGCGAGACGTTGGAGCAAATTAGGGCTTGTGGAGTCGATTCTTTGGGGTCGCTGGCGTCCGAGGCGCCGGTAGAAGTGAAGATGGGACATCACCTGACGTCGTTGCTGTTTCTGCTCCAGAACGGTGCCAACGTCGGCAAAACAAATGATAGCGACGAGGCGAATCATCAATCCGATTACATCATGGTGATGGGTTATAATGATGGCCCCGCGAAGGGCATAGAGCTCGATCTGCCCGGGGGCAAGCGCCACCTGGGCGAGTCGACGCTCGAGGGGGCGATAAGGGAGGTGGAGGAAGAGTGCTCCCTGCGAATCGATCGGGTGTGGTTCGCGAGCCGGGTGTCGGAGAGATACGGCGGGGATATCACGGCGGCAGTGGGCGGTGGAGGAGGCGATGACGAAGAAGAAGAAGTCGGCGGCGGCTGCGACGTGCGCGTGCTGGTGCCACGAAGGATACGTGGGAGCGAGAGCGGCGATGCCTTCTTCATCATGAGGCCTCCTCCGATATGAACGTATCGGTGGGACTACAGAAAAATCTCACGTACTTGCAAGAGGAACCAATCATCTTCTCGGGTACAACACCTTCATACAGCCTGCGCATAGCACTCATACAACCACTTCTTATCCAACACGAGGCCCTTCACTAAAGCTATGGTGTGGAAGATCGTCTACGATAGAACTGGTTTAGAATAGAGCTGATGAGCACATCAGAGTAAGATGCCTCAAGCCATATTGTACCTCAAGCCTCAAAAATTCTATTTCCTAACTTTTATTGAGTTCGTAAAGCATACACGTTAACCCCCAGTATGGTTCACGAAATACATCAACATCCTCTCGCAAGGTTAGTGCGCGGACATGCCAACGGCGCCCTTGAAGGCTTCGTCGAGGACCTCGCAGAGCGTCGGGTGGGTGTGCACCATCATGCTCAGCTCCTGCACGGTGGTTCCGGCGGCGACGGCGTTGGCGCACTCCTGGATCAGGTCGGCGGCGTGGATGCCGATGATGTGCACGGCAACGACCTTGCCGGTGTCCTTGTTGTACAGCACCTTGGCCATTCCGTTGCCCTCGAGCTCGGCCAGCGCCTTGGAGTTGGCGCGGAAGCTTCCCTGGGACTTACCCAGAGTCCATCCCTCCTTCTCGGCCTTCTCGATGGCCTGCTCCTCGGTAGGTCCGACCATGGCGATCTCGGGGTGAGTGAAGCATGCGGCCGGGATGGCATCGTGGTTCACCTCGTGCTCACGTCCCATGATGTTCTCGATGGCGCTGATACCCTGGGCCGATGCGGCGTGGGCAAGCATCATCTTTCCGTTGGCATCGCCGATGCAGTAGACGTTGGGCACGACCTCTCCGTCATCGTGCTTGGTGAGGACGCGCATCTTCTCGTCGACAGCGACGAATCCTCGCGAGGTCTCGATGCCCATGTCCTCGAGTCCCATGTTGGCAGTGTTCGGCACGCGGCCAGTGGCAACCATGGCAGCATCAACCTCGAGGGTCTCAACGTGCTCCCTGATTGGGTGGATAAATCATAGTCGAAAGGCGTGTGATGAGGTGAGAAAGGGAGAAAACAAGGCTGTACATCGACACACATGGCATCAAGTAGCCAACGAGTCCCAGCTCTGTCTCATCATATCTTCAGCTACAGCATGTTTTCCTGAATGGCAGTATGGCGACTATTCCAATCCCTCCCGATAACCTGCTCCAACACCACGTCCATTCTATCATCCACTCGCTTGAAAGTGCAAGCTCCACGATGACAATGATGACACAAATACTGAACGCTCACAAAATTAGATACTCACTTGGTGTTGGCGTCGATCATCTTGATGGTGACCGGCTTCTCTCCAGGAATTCCGGGGGTGACCTCGCTCGCGAACACTCCGGTCCTGTAATCGATGGGCCTCTCCCTGATGAGCAACCTCTCGGCCTGCTTGGCGATCTCCCTGTCGAAGGTGGGCATGATGTTGGGCAGGGCCTCAATGAAGGTGACCTCGGATCCGAGGGCGGTGTAGACGTCGGAGAACTCGAGTCCGATGTACCCGGAGCCGATGATGGCGACCCACTCGGGGACGGACTGGAGCTCGAGGGCTCCGTCAGAAGTGTAGACGGTCTTCTCGTCGACGGTGACTCCCGGAGGCACGAAGGGGATGGATCCGGGGGCGAGGATGATGTCCTGTGGCGTATTCATGTGATCAGAGGTCGAGTCAAGATTTGATACAGAGAGAAAAGTTTATGAGCGAGGTGAATTTGTATCATAATTGCATGGTCTCGCCAGGACAAAATAGTGTGCATGTACATAATGATCAGGCCCAGCCTGACAAAGGCCGAAAATGCATCCTGGAAGGTAAAGACACCTTGACCAGATCCATGCTAAAACAAGCCCCTCTCGCAAAGTGACCGTTCCAAAGCCCATCCATGTGAGGTGCCAGACAACTCATCCCATTCATGCTGGGGGCAGAAAGCCCACCCTTACGCAATGTTCCACATCTTTAGCGACTATTACATGTTCAACTGGATTCCACCATGAAAGCATTTTCATGGCTGCCTACCCAGCGAACAAAGAGGTCGCCAGGCGTCCTCGCCCAGGAGACAGCATTATTCATCTGAACCACTTGGCAGTACCGGCGTCTGGATGGGTCGGAAGGAGCCAAACGAGAGGCGTGAAGCGGACATTGATTCACGTGATACTCGTGAAGAGATGGTTGCCTGAGTTCCTCGTCTCTCTGTAGAGTCCTTCCATGGGGTCAACTTGTCCCCGCCTCAACCAGTATGTACCATTCATCTTTTTACCCTAACCGAGCACTGACTGATCTGGCCCGTTTTCCATGCCCTTCTCCGTCGGCTCGTCCTGGACAAATCATGGCTCGTCATTTTTCAGACGGACACCGCCGACGGAGCCATACTTCTTGCAGCTAATGAAATTCTGAGGATAGTTTGCACTATATAACTCACCTTGGCGGTGTAAACCTTGCCAGTGCTCTCGTCCTTAACCTCGTTGGGCTTGCCGGTCAGCATTCCGCGTCCGTCCACGATGTCCACTCCGAGGGCGACCAAACTTCCTTCAAGGTTCCCCTTGACGCGATTAGCCAGCTGCTTCGCGTGGGCCGCCACGCCTTCCCTGTCGAACTTCACCTCTCCATCGACTTCAATTCCGAATTCCTTGAGGTGATCGCTCGCCTGCATCTCGCGGACGCGTCCGGAGGCGGCGAGGAGGGCCTTGGAGGGGACGCATCCCCTGTTGACGCACGTGCCTCCGACGTCCTTGCCGCTGAAGACGGCCGTGGAGAGATCCTGGGCGCGGGAGTGGAGGGCGGCGCCGTGTCCTCCCACGCCGCAGCCGACGATTATGACGTCGAAGTCGTAGGAGCCGCACTTGGACGCATCCAGAGAAGAGGCGGGGCGGAGGGGGGTGTTGGAGACCGGGGCGAAGGCCGAGACGGCGGAGATGAGGGTGGCTGCGACGAAGAACCTCATGATTGCGCTTGATATTCGCTATTGATACAAAAATATACTACGCGTGGGTGCAATGCTACGAGAGCGGCGGCGGAAAAGTGAAGTCAAGCGCGTCGACGCCATGGCCATGGTGCATCGGTCGCCTCATCCTCTCCGCACAAATAATTTGCAGAAACGGATCTCTCTGGCATGTGTTACGTCATCACTCCTTTTCGGTCTCTTACGAGCTCGCGAATCCGACCACTATCATTATGAAAGTTAGGACACGTCAGTGCTCGGCAGATTTGATAAAATATAGCTCGCGCTGTCGGTTGTTGACGCCGCAAATCTTCCTTTGGCGCGGAGAGTGGATTGGGTCACGAGTCGAGAACCGCGGATCCCGGGTCAATCCAAACATCCCATTATTACATCCCAACCTCACTGGTATCGTACCTCTCTCTAGAGAGAGGCACAAGCAGTCCAATCGTGGTCAATTGTCCTAAAAGCTATGGAATCCGAAGTCACAAGCTCAACCTTTAGGCCCGCCTTGATAAGTCCAACTCAGACATACAGTAGTCACTCCAATCTCCTCAACCTCAACAATAGCTATAGCAATCCAAATCCAAAGATCAAGTCCATACACACCCATGCAATGGGTAGTCCATAGTCCAGAGCCAGAGGCCATGCTAGTGCTAGGATGGATGCCTAGCCATGTGCGCCATATCAACATATGTATATCATTCATGCCTCATACAAATTCCAACACCTTACCATTAATATGACCTCTTGGGTCTTGGGTAGAGAGAGTGGGACTGTTGCAGTTGGCATCCGCATCTTCATGGGCACAATAATGATAGGAATAGGAGAAAATAGGAGCTACACATGTGATATCGAAGCATAGGCGGACCAAAATTTTGGTTTGACTTGCTCTTGTTCTTGTTGTATCCCCCATTAAAATTGATTCATCCTCCTTTTGAGTTTCTATTCCCCGACTGTTGTATTTCTGTGGCTGTGGAAGCACCGGCTCACATTGCCATATTGCTAACACAAACCCTTTTTTCAAAACTTGGCAATTAGATTCATTTTATTCTCTTAGAACAGCCTTGTGGCTATACCTATACACACCTGAGAGGACCTGTTACCATTGCTGACTTCCTTCCACCAACTGATTATGATTACTCATTTTTCGTGTGTCTTCTCACAAGTAGTGTTTTACCTTTGCTATGTCAAGCATATGAGACACCTGGTCTGCAACTTCCATTACATTTTTTATACATAGCAATCCAGATAGTAATCGTATGAGACACCATTTGGTTCATGTCATACCTGTCATGAGCATGAGGAGCAAGCGGTTACTTTATTCTTTCCATGCCATCCTCTACTCAATTTGTTTGATTGGCAGGAATCTTGCAGTGACTAAAAGGAATTGGGCTTGAACATTGCATTCGCTACTCTGTGTTGCTCGCCTAGTACTAGTATGCCTCTTTCAAGCATCCTGCTTTTACGGCATTTGAGGGCATGGGTGTCACATGCATGGTATGAAATGTCTGGCTGGGCCGTCACAGGCCGTTGCAATGAGTTGAACCAAAACCAAATACTGTACAATATTGCATGCGTCATTCATAATTATGCCACTAATAATAATAAAAATGATAATACCATACGCACATGTGTGTTTCACATCATGTTCACCAGGAGCGTTTGCAAGGTTTAGCTTGTTAAAAAACTGCCATTAGTATTTTTGTTGATATCTATGCTTGGACTTGGACAGAACTCTGCCAGTTTGTTTGTGGCATGTTGATGGTACAGTGAGCATATTTTGATACATCACAGGGCATCTCTCTGAGGATCAGTGTTGGTCTATTTCCACTTGTCACTATGTAGATCAATCTTGATGGTCCAGTTGATGCGCGGGAATGCTCCGCGCTTGGTTCTAGTCAGGGGTTACTGTGGTACCTTTTCTCTAGTAGTATCTTTTTGTTTGCAGCAACTGTTGCACTTTTTCATCGATGTTTCACCAAATAAGCTAGTAACAATCAAGAGATCATACTGCGTTAGCATGCATTACATACTGGCATTCGACATAGTAGTTCTGATTAGTGAATACAGAATTCAATTGCCATTGCCCTACTGTGGCTACCTAGGAATAGGGCATTTGATGGATAGTATAGCAGACTCTGGCAGCACGGCAATGTTTCTAAAGGGTCAGCTCAAGCAAAAATAAATTCAGTGCCTGCGGGTCAAAGGGCATAGCTAAGTACCATAATCAATTACTTCTTCGCGTTTCTGGTCCTTCAATAGAAACCTTCTGCATATGAAGTTTCTGCATCTGAAGTCTCGTCACTCCCATCAATAGAGATCTCCCACGGCTGAGCCTTGCGAATGTTTAAGCGCTCATTCATTACTTCCACTGCAATTGTATCTCCATCTGCGTATTCACCACTGAGTATTCCAATAGCCATATTATTCTCCAACTCTTTCTGTATGGTTCTCTTCAGTGGGCGCGCACCATAGACAGGATCAAATCCAACCTGTGCCAGCCAGTCCAACGCCTCGTCAGTTATAATCATTTTCATATCTTTTTCAGCAAGTCTACTCTCCAGACGTTTAGCCTCCAGAACCACGATTCCTCGTAGATTGTCCTGAGAAAGGCTGTTGAAGATGACATTCTCATCAATTCTGTTGAGGAACTCAGGGCGGAACTTTCCAAGCAAATGGAAATCAACTATGTAAGAATGGGGTTATATGTGACCACTTAGTTCAATAGACGATGCACTACTTACATTATCTCTCATCGCAATAGCAACTCTTTCCTTCATGAGAGCCTGATCACCATCAGCTCCGCCCAGATCAATAATATCTTGTGACTGGATAGAAGCACAGAGAGAATGGTGAGATTAGAAGAGAACTTCTTTTCGAAGCCACCTAACGTGGAAACTCACCCCTATATTTGAAGTGAAGATAACAATGCAATTCTTGAAATCCACTTTGGTCCCCTTGCTGTCAGTTACTTGACCATCGTCGAGCAGTTGCAGCATGATATTGAAGACATCCGGGTGAGCCTTTTCCATCTCATCAAAAAGCAGCACCGAGTAAGGACGACGCCGAACAGCATCAGTGAGCTGACCCCCCTCATCATACCCTACGTATCCTGGCGGTGCACCCAACAACCGGCTGACAGAATGTTTCTTTAGGATGAGATACCGTTTTTATGGCAGTGTCAGTGATAAGAAAAACAGTGGTATTAGTTGATGGATTAGTACGTTTCGCATATCTCCTGAAAAGAATGCTCACCTCCATGTATTCACTCATGTCCAGGCGAATCATGTTTTCCTCTGTATCAAACATGAACTCAGAGAGTGCCTTGGCAAGTTCAGTTTTACCAACCCCACTGAGAAGTTGAAACATTCATTTTAATTCAAAGTGATAAGCAACTGGTATGTTTCGAGCAGACAAAAGGGTAATGTGTTAGTGTTTACTCACGTTGGACCCAAGAAGATCATGGAGGCAATGGGCTTTGATGGATCGTTCATTCCTGCCCTAGATCTTTGGATGGCATCTGACACGATTTCAACAGCTTCGTCTTGTCCAACCACACGCTCCCTTAACTTATCAGCCATGGTGAGCATTCTCTCCCTTTCAGTCTCCATCAACTTGGATGATGGGATACCTGTCCAGACAGAGATGACATTTGCTAATTGAAGAGCAACATTTACGTCACATATGAATCAAGAGGAAATGTGAGATCTTTGTTGTGTTACATGATCCACGAAAACTACTAAAACAAGAACTCACCAATATCATCTGGTAAGACCTCATCTCTAAGCATTGGTTCCCCCACTTCCATGGCGTCGCTCTCTGCGCTTTCCTCTTTCGTTTTTGCTTGTTCAAGTTGCTCCTCGAGCTGGGGCAGAGTCCCATACTTCAGTTCTGCTGCCGTGTTCAGATCGTACTCCCTCTCTGCCTTCTCAATCTCCAGCTGCACTTCAGCAATCTTTTCCTGCAACTCGTTCACCCCCACTACAGCCTCACGCTCGGCCTGCCAACGTGCGTTGAGGTCAGCCTGCTGGTCGTACAGCTCCAGCAGACTGGATTCCAAGTGCTGCAGGCGTTTGACATCGGCATCCAGCTGGGTCTTCTCCGCGTCAGATTTGATGCTCAACCTCTCCATCTCGAGCTGGATGATGCGTCGATCGACCTCATCTAGGACAAGGGGTTTGGATGTAAGCTCGTTTTTGAGCTTGGCGCAGGCCTCGTCAATCAAATCGATGGCTAGTTGGTCAAACGCAATATATCATTTTGAGATGAGATGGAATCAGTGACAGCCAAATATTATGGTCAAAATTTTCTTGCAACTCACCCTTATCTGGCAGGAACCGATCAGGCAAATATCGACTGCTGAGCTTCGCCGCAGCCAGGAGCGCCTCGTCGCGAATCCTAACCCCATGGTGCAGCTCATACCTTGGCTTCAGGCCCCTCAGAATACTCACAGTGTCCTCAGGGCTAGGCTCACCAACATACACCTGCTGAAAGCGTCGTTCGAGGGCCTTATCCTTCTCGATGTACTTGCGGTACTCGTTGATCGTGGTGGCGCCGATGCACCGAAGCTGGCCACGGGCGAGAGCTGGTTTGAGGAGGTTGGACGCGTCCATGGAGCCAGAGGCAGCACCTGCTCCCACCACAGTGTGCATCTGCATAAAATATTGGGTCATTGAGTCAGCATGAGAAACACTTGCCACTGGTCTGGCAATTCAGAGCTCAAATACAGGTCAACTAGGATCGTCCCATCTTTTTATCAGACCGTGCACTACATTCGAACTCACCTCGTCGATGAACAAAACAATCTCCCCGTCGCTCCTCTGGACCTCGTCGATCACGGCTTTCAGCCTCTCCTCAAACTCCCCACGCATTGTGGCGCCAGCAACCAGCGCACCCATATCAAGTCCTATGAGGCGACAGGGCGGCTTGAGGGTGTCCGGGACGTCACCCGCTACCATACGCTGTGCAATGCCCTCTGCAATGGCGGTCTTACCCACGCCAGGATCTCCAATCAGGACCGGGTTGTTCTTCGTCCTCCTGCTGAGAATCTGTATGCTCCTGCGGATCTCGTCGTCCCTGCCGATGACTGGATCCAGCTTACCCTCCTCCGCGCTCGCGGTGAAGTCGATACCGTACTTCTCCAGAGCATCGTACATCCCCTCGGCACTCCTGGAAGTTACACGAGACGCCTCACCGCTGCCACCGGGCCCAGCGCTAGACTTCTCGCGCATTTCTTGCACGGCGGACTTGACATCATCAAGGGACACACCCTGAGATAGGAGGGCGTTTATTGTGAAGGAGGTGTCTTTCGCGCACAGGCCGAGGAGTAGGGCCTCTGTAGACACATAGGAGTCCTGGGTGCAGACAACAACAAGTCGTGTATCGGTCAGAACAGTTGTTCCTTACCAAGCAGGATAAATGCTCTAATCCATTTGGCTCCACGTCTATGATGGTCTCCGCCACTGTTATACGATTCAGATCGATTTCTCTTTGTGCAAGTCCAGCGCAAATCATCCAATAGATAGTGCATTCCTACTCTTTTCCTGCTCATCGTCTCAATCAGACATACACATATGCATCATGCTTTATTGGTTTTGCCTAGATCCAGCACGGGGTAACGTACAGTCGTTGCAAGCCCATGTTATGAAAAAGTGGTAACTTCTTCAGAACATTGCACCGACCCTGATGATGCTCTTTCCAGGGGCCCATTAGGGTACCTCTTTCCACCCAGACTAGAATGGGGGTAACCCATCGTCGATTGGACGCCCACAAAAAGAATCTCCACTTAAAACATCACCAGCTTCCAATGTACCATGCAAAGAAGAAAAGCACACGTTGTACAACTCATGTCATACAGCCCACTGCCAATCGAAGTGGGAAAAATAGACAAAAAACCTAGGCTGACTTGCCCAGCTTGCCATGATGCATGATGTCACCGATGTGAATGTCGAAAGGAACCCACAACCATATCTTCATGCAAAATCTAAATCTTGGTGCGAAAAAAAAAAACACCACAAAGATCTCATATCTCACCTTGAGTCCATCCCTGACCCCCCTCCCGGCCTCCAACACCTCCCCCAACGTCCTCCCCATGCTCTTTTGGGAGCTCGTATCGCCCGATACCTTGGGCTGCTTTTCCATGAATTCTTCCACCTCCCGCTTGAGACGATCGACGTCAGCTCCGGAATCCTCGAGAAGCTATGTACGCGTGAAAAAGGTATTGAGAAGTGGGTGGTATGGACATGTCATGTGAGCGTAAAAACGCATCGTCGGAGAAAAATCCAAATGCTAAAGTGATTGGCAGTGAGTGCAAGCTCACCTTGGTTGCGACCTGCTTGGCGGTGCCGGCGCTCTCCCCGGCCCCGTACTTGGTGGGATTCAGCAGTACGGCCATCAACATGGGAGCGTCCACGCTGGTCGCCGAATAAGCGTCGCTGCAGGCGGGGAGGGCGGCGATGCACGACCACGCCGCGTCGGTGTACTGATTCTGGTCGAAGTCCTGCTCGGCCATGCGCAGCCGCGTCCCGGGGGTGGTGCGAGAGTTGGTGCGGCTCCGGGTGGTGCCGGCGGTGCGAGCCAGGAGGGACGGCGGCGAACTGCGCGCGGCGATGGCGAATGCGGAGCGCGACACCGTGGGAATGATGCCGGTCCTCGGGGTAGCGAGGGACGAGAGGACGAAAGCCCCAGCGAGGGAGGCGGTCGACGACGCCGCGGCGACGAGGACGGCGGCGCGTCCGATCTTCATCGTACTTGCGTGTCTCTCACGATCGGCTCTCTGCGTCTCTTTCTCTCTGTGTCTCCTGTCTCCTCCGGGAGGGAGGCGATGTAAATGGTAAGCTGTTTTATGAGCCGAGGACCGAGGTCTCGATGGATTCTCGGTTGCCCGCTGCAGTCCGGCTCTAAAGTCGGCGCTGGTACAGGGATTGAAATGATGGGTTTATGCCATCCCTTCCGCCTCCATGGAGATCTGCAGCCGCCTCTCCACTCCGCGGTGATGCAAGGAATCCTCGGGTGATAGGTGCGATGTGAGGTGAGTCTGCGCTGAGCGTGGGCGGGGGAGGGGGAAAGCAGCGTCAGTGAAAGCGAGTATCAGGTGTCAGCGACAAAAAAAGCTAAGTAAATGTGAATATCTAAAACTTAAAAAACTTTTAAAACACTAAACAATTGTTACTGTCTTACAATTTTATGTAGTGAAAAAAAGATAAGATTCGAGAATGATGAAATTATTCGTTTTACACAACCCGATTTGATGATGGATGTGATCTTTTAGGCGGGTGCTATTTAATTAATTAAAAGGTTCAATCCTTTTACAAATATCAATTATCTAATGGCCGAGTGGGTACCAAAACACCCCCCAGTCCATTTAGCATCCTGTACTAGCTTGCTCTCTATGTAGGTAGATGACGACTGTTCATTCTGATATCACGTGAATGACAGACAGATCACGCGTGTACTAGGCATTGAGGGTAAAACAAAACTCTGATCATATGCAGAGGGGGTGGTTATATAGGGATTGAAACATTGATTAACACCCCCTTAGAAAACGACTGTGTTCCCGCCAATTTGTGAAGTCGAAGATCGCAAAAAGAAGCAAAAAGAAGCAACAATTCATCCAAGTGGAAGATATCTCAATGCGATATAATGCACCAGTGTGACGTGGCAGATGAAAGGCGGTATTGGCGCAGTGGTAGCGCGTCTGTTTCCGATGCAGAAGGTCAGGGGTTCAAGTCCCCTATGCCGTATGTGCAAGGCTTTTGCTCCTTGAAAAAGACTACGCTTTTATTGAAGTTGTATTGTAGGTGCCGCTGCATCATACATCACACACTAGCCCCCCATGAAATTTTAAGGTGCTTGCTTTCCAGAGTGTTGTAGTACCTCATTCTGGCCTCCATGGCTCAAGTAATGTTACAAACTACGTATGGGTCCTAAACAAAATGTCTGTTGCCCTCAAACACGTTCAGGCACTTGGATCCAGTTGCAGTAGCCTGCGGAAGTTGGACAAGCGAAAAGGTCAATTTTGAGCTAAAGGATAAATATAAGGTGTAGAATTCTACACTTCATCTCAAATTGAATTCTACACCTTACCTAACAAATGCTTACAAAACAAATAACATGGGTTTCTTAGTGACTACTAGTACTAGTACTAATACTAGCACTGGACTAGGCAAGGGCTGATCTACCTTTTCTCAGCAATGGGAAGAGGCATTTTAAATGGGAAAAGTGTTATGGAACTGTTACAATATGCAAGAAAAAGTTGACAAAGTCTGGGATGATGGCAAAAATGCATCTGTTTGGTATAGCGGGTTGTTTTGTCAGCATAAATCGCTGGTTCGCAATGCCCTTTTTAGCCCTTTGGCACCAATATTCATGGGCAATGTGGGAATCCAGGAATCCATTGGCATTAGCCACAGGAGACCACTATGACACTGTTTGTTTGTTTCTTGCCGGAATATCAGTAGTGTCAACTCTGGTTCTTTGGGGCGGCTTATTGTGCATTTTGCACGTCTTGAGGGAATAACAATAACAAGGGAAGACATATAGCAAACACAAAAACTGTGCATGCTCACGTAGCCATAGCTGCCCCAGGACAATACTATGAGTTCATGAGTAAATCCAGGCCACATTGACCCCAACTAAGTGCAAAATAGAGCCTTAGTTTCTGGAGGGACAAAAAACTCCAAAAATGGCTGTAAGGTGTAGAAAATAGCTAACATATAGAATTCTACACCTTATATCATGACCAGGGGGTTAGAGATGGTCAGGTAAGTATTTCTAGAGACTACTGTATTCTTGCTATGAATCACGCACCTTTATTTGCAATACTTATAGATCAACTTCTGCCCCAGTCCATACGACGTTGATGACACACTAAGGAACGTTCAATGTCAATGTAAATTACAGGGTCTATTTAGATCAAATTTGACAAGCCCTCTCATATGTTTTGGTCATTTCAATCTACAGATTTCAAAATTATACCATTTCTTATTTCCGAGTATTTGAGAAGCTGATCAACATGACATGAAACTCTCGCGTGAATCTTCAAATCCAGAAGCCTGAGGATGCCAATCGGCCGATCATATTAATTCTGATATCACAAATCCTTTCTCAATATATATAGCTTAGATTCCGTTTTCAGGTACAAATTGGCGGGAACACCGGAAGTGTGTGGAGCAAACCAAGAATCCGGTAGCTAGACAACATCATGGTGACAAGCATGAGGTTGAGGCTGTTGCCATCATCCAAGCAGTCTCACAACTCTGGCCTCACAAGCAGTCGATACGTACCTCTAGACTAGTCTAGAGTACATGGCAAAGGAACAGCACAAATGTAGGTACCCGGGTACCCACATTCACATTCATAGAAATAGAAATAGAAAACGTGGGCACTTCCATGAAACGTGGGTAGGTTTTCCAAAGTGGCTTGAAAACATGGGTAGGTTTAAAGTTGAAAATGTGGTGCACACCTTTTCTATATCTTTGAAAAAGGGGGTTGCGGAGGCCCTTTTTGCGGCGGACACCCACGAAAACGAGCCCCGAAGCCGTCACATCTGAAAACGTGTGTGGTTTCAGAAAAACGTGGGTAGGTTTTCAAAAGTGGCTTGGAAACGGTTGCCCACGTTGAATGTGTACACTGATATAGTCAGAAGGTTACTTTAGCTAGAGCTAGAGCAGAGCAACCTGTAGCCTTACTTCTCTCACAGCCAGGGGGGAGCAACCAAGTGAGATGAGCAGAAGGAGCAAAAAAAACAGCAGGCACAACCCAAACCAGAGGTCCATGAACCAAACCTGCGCCAGCAGGCAAAAGTGGCATTGCCAGCTGGCTGGCTCGATGTATGGTAGGTACGTGGTACGTGCGTCGCAAGTTTTTTTTACATAGAGCGGAGAGGTATTTCTTTTACGCAGTTTCTTACATACCTACGTCACGATTACACCGAATCCTTCAACAATTGTGTCTTTTAGTTATGAGTCTCGGTCTCCATCTTAATCGGGCCTTCGCCAATGAAATATATGAGTTCCTAAATACACAACTGTAGCACTCTGTGCAGGCTAGAGGATGAAAGGCTTCCGTGTAGTGTGTCTTCTTTCACGCACAATCTTACAAAAGAATATATCTATCTCGATAGATATATATATATATATATGTGTTTGCATACATAGGTACACATACATAGGTACCTACCTAGCTGTTTACTTGCTGATACTCCTAAAATATTATGTCAGAGCGACTATGATCTTACTGTAACTATTTTCGCTGCTCGATTTTATATGTATTCCTCTGTTAGATATTTTCTTGTGTCATCAGAGCTGAAACCACAAAGTTCTTTCCGAAATAGCCTTGTGGCCGCCTGATTTTACATAGGCTGCGTATCGACTTCCTGCCTACATACCTCTATTCTTTCCGTTCTCTGCTTCAAGTTTGTCAGGTAGCCCTTGAAGTTAGAGATTCAACACATCCCACATTTTGTGAGGTGAGACAGAATACCGCGATTTGATTTTGCAGGTCTTGTAGCATGATAGTGCCATCCAAGGAGATCATTTACACTCTGGATATATCGGCTCGGGTTTTGGGCTTGAATGGGGCCTGGAATCGGGGAGGCATATTGATTGTTGCGAGTTGCGATGGTTTATGTTGATCGGAGCAAGGTAGCCCATAAGTACGTTATGGAGGAAAGCGAAAAGCGACAACCTTTCCTCCTCAATACCCAACGTTGCCTTCGTCATCGGGGGCGAAGCGAAAGCCCACCCGACGATGCCCCTCCAGGCCAACCTGCCCAACCTTCCGGCCCCCGCCGGGGACAGCACCGACTGCGGCCGAGGAGGAGGCGGTGGTGGCGCCACCACGGACGTGGGCACCCTCCTCGCAAAGGCCCTGCGAGACCCCAGGACTAGCGCCTCCGCGAGAGCCCTGCTGCAGGGCATGAACGGCGCGAAGGCTCGCTCGCTGTTAGCGGCGGCCGCAAAGAGTGGTGAGTTGGGGGTCCCGGGATCGCAGCAGCTGCAGCCTCAGCCTGTTGTGAACAACAACATGGGCTCAGGGGCTAATGTCGCCGTCGATAATGGTGGTGGCAACGTAATGCTGCAGCAGCTCCAACAACAACCGCAACAAGGGTCAGGGCCTCTCCAGCCGAATAGCACAGCGCCAGGCCCTGATATCAATAGTGCAGCGATGCCCATGATGAACAGTTGCTCTGTCAACCCTGCTGTCAATGGCGGTAATGGTGTCATGCTCCAGCAGCTGCAGCAACAACGGCTTCAACAACCACAACAGCAGCATCAGCAGTTCAGCTCTCCTCCTCTGCAATCACCTAGCCCTGCGAATGTCCAGCTAACATCCCCTCTGGAACAGGCCATGAATTCTATCCAGTCCACTTCTGCTAGTGGTGCTAGCAACAAAATGATCCCACAGCAGCAGCAGCAGCAGCCTCGGCCATCGCCCAGCGTGGCATCTGGCCCAAGTCCGAACTGCGCACAAATGATGCGGAGCAATAATGGCTCTAACAATCCTTGCAATGGTATGATGAATCAGCAGCAGCTGCAGCCGAGTTCTGGGCCTATCCAATTATCTATACAAGCACCTGCTCCAGGGACCAATATGTTGAACATGAACGTCATGAACGGCACTGGCCCTGCCGGCAATGCCGGCATAATGCAGCAGAAACAGCAGCTTCAACAAATCTCAAGTCCTGACATTGGCGCAGGTTCTTGTAACCCCCCAATGCCTGCGTTTTCGAACGGTGTCAACAGCGGCTTGGCAAATTCTGGCCTTCTGAACAACTTACCTGGCCATGCGCCAGGCCCTAGTCCCAACAATTGCATGGCGCCGCCAGCGGCACCCATGACTATTGGTAGCATTGCCCTAAACGGTACAGTGCAACAGAATCAGCTGCAACAGATGAAACTGATGCAGCAACAGCATCAGCTGCAACAGCATCAGCTGCAACAGCAGATGCAGCAGCAGAGGCCACAACAGCAGCAATTCGTGACTCTAGCGACTCCAAAAATAAGCAACGTTACCATGATGCCAACGCAGCAGAGCCCCGGCCCTCTTCAATTGTCGAATCAGGCACAAGGTCTGGATGTCACGTCCGCGATTGGAAGCAACGGTACAATTCTGCCTCAGCAGCAACAACTACAACAAAGTCAGCAGCTAACAATGCAGGTGTTGCAGAACAATTTCAACGCGGCTCAACTCGCTGGTGGGCTCGACAACAACAGAGGCCCGGGGCCTCAAATGGATGGTTCGCATTTCAACAACTGTGGGCCACAGCCCAATACAAACAACAAGATTGTGTCAGACTCTAGCAGCCATGGAGGCTGCTTCAATGAGACCGATATTGCCAACGGTGGCGACAACAATTTCGAGCCGTCAGACTTTCGTATGAACAACAACTCCGCTGGTGCCAACCCTAGCGCGGTGGGTGTCCAAGGCATAGCTGGTCCTATCGTTGGGGGCCAAAATGGTAAGTTTGTCTTTGAGTTGAAACAATTCATATCTGTGTTTGAACAATCTAGTATTGACGTTAGATCTATGCAATGTCTGATCCTATATGTTTCTTCTCGTTCTAGGCGCCAGCAATGGCAATGTGGGCCAGCCACAACGGTTACCATCCCAGTCTGACCAGAAGCAACCGACTCCAAATGAGCAGCAAATGCAACAGCATTTGAGAATCGTCAGCCAGCAGCAGATACAGGAATTCAGTCAGCAGCAGATGCGGCAGCAATTGAGACAGCAGCAGGAGCAGCTGAATTCGAGCTTCCTGCAGCAACAACAGCGCCACCAGTCATCAGTGCTACCAATCCAGTCTAACATGCAAGCGAATCATTCCAACAATACGTTCAACACCGGTGCTTGTCAGGTCACACCCAATCTTGCGCCTCGATCCGAGAACGTAGGATCGAGCAACTTGACAAACCTGAGAATACAGAATCGAGGTCCTCTACAGCGTCAGCAACCACTCCAGCAGAAGAAGCGAACAGCTCGATCTACATCACGGGCATCTCATAATCCTCGGGCTGACAACTCCTCAAACTGGGACCCTGTGTCGGCTGCTGACACCGGCAAAAAAGCTGTTCCGCACGATTTTCATTATGTCAAGGTAGTAGGTGGAGGGCTTAAGCGACCCGGTACCGAAAGTCCCAAAGGTGTTTCCAATGTGACTCCTAGCCCAGGCGAGACTGTGCCTCCTGCCTCATCTCCCAAGCGAGCCAAGTATGCAGGGACATTTCCCAGCTCTCTCCAAGACTATCTCGACTCCATGCTGACATCTCGAGGGTATAGGCCACAGAAGCGCCCAGCGAGTCAATTGGGATTCAATCAATCACCCACGCCCTTGCAGCTGGCCTCGTTCGGATTTGCGGTGTGCTCCACCATCAAGCCTGACGGGGCCAATCGGCTGTCTGCCCTCCTGGCATCCGGTCTGAGCCCCAACCCAACTAACAAGTTCGGCGAGTCGCCGTTCTTCACTGCGTGCAAGCGTGGCATTCACCCCATCGTCCAGACCTTCTTGAATGCTGGCGCCAAAGTCTGCCTCACTGATGGATTTGGTCGCACCCCACTCCACCACTTGGCATGGGCCGATCCTCCTTGTTTGCAGTCTGCAAAACTGATACTTGAGGCCAACGGTGGTAATGCCGCAAGGCTTTTGTACGTAATGGACACACACGGCAAGACTCCATTGGACTTTGTGGCAGAACGACATCGTTCGAAGTGGGTCGACTTTTTGGAAAGCATGAAGGACAAGCTCTGGCCTGTCATCTGTGCCAGCAATAATCCAAGTGGCGAGGAGGGTGTCGAATACTCTCCGAAGCAACGAGACGACAGTAGGAGAATGCTTCCGGACCCACCTGGGGCGCTCTCACTGAGCCTTGCAGAGCAGGTGGCTAGTGGGCGCATCATGCCTGAAGAGGCAAAGAGACAACATCAGCCAGTGCTCCCGCAGCAATTACCGCAGTCGCAAGAGGTGTAGGTGCCGTAAACAACTCATCAAGGATCACATGCAGTCTGCCAGCCCTTGAATCCATATACTTGATAATAGCGCGAGAATATCAAGTACTGCACGGATATATTGCCAATCATAATGTACTGTAGCATGTCTAGACTTAATAAATCCTGGAATCACATGATACGTTGAGTCTGGCTGACAAATGAATGAGCTTTTGTGAAAACTGGCGGCATCGTCCTTGGACCGTCCTCTGGTCCAACATTGCGAGGCGAGCTCACAGACACTGGCAGGAAATCAAAGACAAGATGTAACCCAACAAACCACTGCTGCTGTGATTTCTGCGACAGACTGTGAACACAATATCAGAGAGAAATGGAGAGAGACAAAGTTACAGCCTGTTACAGCTGCAAGATCTGACATGGTATGGGATAACACAACTGAAGCGCCGAAGATGAAATATCTGAGGTGATCTTTATCAAGAATATATTTAGTGAACTGCAAACGGTATTTTTTCATTGGATCAAGACCAGAGCTATATCAAGGAGTTTTCTTTGTTAGTCCAAACTCGCTGTCATTCTGCTCTAGCCTTGTGCATATCCCCAAATAAAGACCGATTTCCTTTCTAGTCAACTCATACGTACATAAAGTGAATGTTCCTTCACCAATTCTCATTTGTTCAAGGTTGAGGCAAATAGTGTTTCCTTCCTTAGGAACCCAGAGAAAATCCAAGAAAATTCTGAAGAGAACTGATGATATAAGGTCAACGACTTCTGCCCCAAAGCAATATCAAGGAGTTTGCTCATGAATGTAAGCAAGGACAATATTTTCTATGGACATGTCCAAACTCTCTGTCATTCTGCTCTGGTCTTGTACAGCATGCATTGTCCCAAATGGAAGCTTCTGTTTTCCTAATCATGTCAACAAAACTAGGTTTTCTGTTCTGACTGTGGAACCTTTCTTTCTTGTGATCTAATCTTGTTCGTAGTGAAGGTGATCTACCCTGTGTACACATTGCTTTCTTTCCTAATCAAATCGTATTCCTTCCGGCAATGAGGCCAAACACAATCTTTTCTGCTGCACGTGCACCTTTTGTCGTGAGGAATGAATTTTTCAACCCTATCAGACGTCATGAGTCCGCCCCGATCCAAATCAACGATGACTCCATATTCATTGATCATGAAGTCGGCAGGAATTTGTGTTATTTTTGTCATGTCGCTCACCATTCCTTTAACTTGTACATAATCTCTGTACTTGGTAATATTCATTATCATCCTGACTGCGTCGCGTAGGAATCCGGACGCTGACTTGCCAATCATGTACTCTTTGTATACCTGCCCCTTCTCATCTCCCAGAGCCAATAGCTTGCCGTCATGCACCACGTCTGCTGCATATTTTGCTATATTTTGTGGTGTACTGCGAAATATACATATAGTCATTACACCTGCCCTCTGTAGCAATTCGTACTGTTCTCTCATCCGGTCTATGTTGTAGAGGCAGGGGGGTCAAGCTGCAAATCTATGGAAAGACAGTAATATTTTGCGTCCTCGGAACGAAGACAGCTTATGCTTCGTCCCGTCCTCATCGGCTAGCTCGAAGTCAGGCGCGACATCGCCAATGGATAGCAGTCTCGTCTAAGATTTGCAATATTAGCGAACTGTTCATTCAGTTACATATCAAGCAAAATAGGTTGACCTACTTACATAATCGTCGACGGATGTTTTCATGCTGACCAAAAGTTTTATGAGATGAGATTAATTGAGCGTAGAATGGCCGGCTGTGAGGGTGAGAGGTTGATCATACCATACACCATTCCACCGTTCATCCAGCCAGCCAGAAAAAGCGATGCTCTCGACCCTCGACCGACGATCTTGCTTGCGCGCGTGGCTGAAGGCTGCTGAAGCAAGGCTGAAGGTTCCTTTGGATCGCTCTTTTCTTGATAGATCCTACCTACCTCCTACCAGGTCCGGCGGGTGAACACGCACAGGTAGGGGGGCCTGGAGCGATACATAGGAAAGGAACATCAAGAGTTGAATGACCTCAAGTTGTTAGAGTCGTACACGCAACTACCATGTGGGTGTGGTATTGTAGAGTACCTTTATTGAGTTACATATGCAGTTTTGTGGCTGATCTCACCGTGCTCTGCACTCACCAGCCTTCACCAGCTAAGCCATCAGCAGCCACGAGTTTCGCCTATTTCCCGAACCGGATAAACTTTGTCTCTAACTCTGATATGCACCAGTAGGGGAGTGTTTTTCCTATTTTCCGGACAAGACTTCGCAAGGCTACTTTAGTCACAGATTGGTACTGATGGTACATACCATATAGGCACTCCATCGCATTGCCCTCACTCTGCCTGGCTGTCCTGTGGCTGACTGTGCTGCCACACTGTACTGACACTCTGGCAGGGCGGGCTGTGGTAGATATCAGGCTGGTATCCCGCTCCCTTTTCTCCCGGGCATCCGAACCAGGTCCGACGTAGCTTCCAGCGCTCCCAGAGAGCTGCTGGGTATTGTTTTGTACTGAGTATCTCTGAGTATCATGGTCTCCAGGGAAGTTTCCTTGCTCCGCTGCAGCTCTGAGCAGCGGTTGGGCCAAGGTTTGGCCAGGGGTTCATACCTAAACCCTGGGTTGGGCAACCAACTCTACACATAATACATACATGCTATCTATTGACGAGCACCTTTGCACCTCTTGAAAGATCATGATATCGTCACAGGAGGTCACGGCATGGTAGTCGGGTCGGAACCTGTGACGCATATTGAATAATACCGAGAGATCAAGCTAAAAGGAGTTCAATCATCACGACTGGCACGCTTCGTTCCGTGGAATACAATCATGCAAATCATGGGACTACATCGTTGTTAACACATGCCCTATCAGGAAATAATGCACTGCCTCGACGAAAACTTCCGCACTCAGGATCCAATCACACGTACTAAAAGTATCACGCCAATGCAGCCATGTTGTACCATTTCTTTTCGTCCATTTCCTTCTTGGTACCTATTCTATTGATAAGTAATGGAAATGTCTCTCGCCTTGAAACAGAAGCCACCTTCTCCAGCATAACTACCCCTCTGCCTTCGAATCTCTTCCTCTTCCAATTCTTGTTGGCGTCGCAGATGCATCTCCTTCTGGAGCTCATCAGCTTGCCTCTTCTCCTCGGCGAACTGATCAAACAGCTTTCGCTCTTCGGCACGCGCGCCTGATGAAAAGCGAGGTGGTCTGGGTTTTGTCAATGGTTTGGTATACTTTGATTTGTCTATGACGATCGGTCTGGGTATTTGTGTGCTCTTCGGTACAGGTTTGGCTTTGAAACTATTCGCGCTTGCGTGGCAGCACTCGGCTGCTTCTTCAATTTGCCTCTCCTTCCGTTCTCTAGACATTTCGTACTGTTCCTGTGCACGGACGTGGTATGGTGTGGAATTGTCGTCGTAACAAATCGTTGCATTGGGCAAACGCCGTGCACGGAAAGGCTTAGAAAGCTCGACATCATCTGAAGTCGGTGGCGGCGGCTTCTTTGTTCGCAGTTCAGTGCTCAGTCGGAAGGGAGATGGTGTCGTGAGAGTTGTTCGCTTCACTGGATGCTGCTCCCCATCATGATTGGCTGAGCGAGCGCGAGGGTGTGGTGCGACAGTAGGCAACGGCCTCGCCTTAAATTGCCTTTTGCACTCTTCCATTTCTAACTGTTCTGTTGACGGAGTAGATGATGCATGCTGAACGAGAGTTTGGCGGTGCAGGAATGATGGTGGTTTTGGTGTCGACGAAATGTGATTCGTCATAGAATCACTCTTCACGGGGCTGAGATTGTCCCGGAGACCATAATTCAAATACTGCTGGAGACATTCACCAAATGTGTTCACCTTTTTCCGAGTGGGGGTTGGCTTGTATACTCTAGACTGTGAGGCCACAGACGACGGTTTGGACACATTCGATGCAGAGGGGTATTTGGTTCTGGACCTGTTTGTCAAGTTTGGCGAACCCTGCCGAGAGGGTGGAGGAATGCGCGATTTGTGTGAAGCAGCAGTGTCCTTGAATCTGGATTTGACTTCTGCCGAGCTTCCGCGAATTCTCCGTGCCTTGAATGGATGAGCTTTTATGCGTTCCATTTCCTCCTCTTCTAATTCTGACGTCGATTTCACATTTGCCTGCCGTGGTGCGGTCCTGGACAAGAATGATGGGGGACCAGAAACAGTGGCTTTAGAGCAACTTTCATTAGCAGCTGATGTGTTGCTCTGTTGGTGCGAGCTGGGTGCACCCTTGGTTCGATAGGTCCGTGGCTTTGACAGCGCATCAATCCTTGCCATATCCACTTTTTTCTTTCTCGAAGACTTCCCCTCTGGCAGCTTCTGTAAATTAGTTTGACTCTGCCGTCTACTTCTTGTCATCAATACCAAGGACTGTCTCATGGACTGGGATGAAGCTTCGGCTGATTTGGCCCTAGATCTTGCTCGTTTCTCTGTCTTGTTGTTCTCCTTGCCATGTGAAACTACAGTTGGCTTAACCTTGTTCTTGTCCCTTCTCATCGGCGAACAGTGTGGTTCCTTCCGTGGTTGCTCAATTTGCACGGCTGCGGCTTCTGTATCGGCTGTGGCAGACTTTGTAGGTGCAGGATGGGACAGAGGCAACGTGGCATTCTCGTCTTCGCCTTCAGATTCTCCAGAGAGTGATTTCAAAGGAGAATGATCCGATGGCGATGATTCATTTTTCTCCTCACAACCAACTCCAACCGGTGCGACCACATCATCCGTGCTCGTCGCCACAATAGAATCGGATGACTTGGATCTCTTCCTAGCTGGCTTCAATGCAGACGGCGGACTCCATCGAGGAGGAGCTGCGGCCTTCGTGATCGTCTGTGACGATGACGCAGCCGATAAGCGATTCCGACGCTTCAAGGTTGCTGCCGACACCTTGCGCTGTACATTGTTGCCAGAGACAGTGGCATCATTGGACGACTTGTCTGAGCTGAAACGAGGGGTCGAAAATATGGCCACCCGCTTTTTGGGAGGGACGACCGTCGACTTTGGTCTCGGGGTCGTAGTTTTGGCCTCCCTGCGAGAAACCGTGTTGCGGGGGGATGAATCCTCAGAGGCGGGGGCTCGTTTCGAACGACGAGTGCCCCCTTTCGGTGGCGCCCTCGAAGGCAAAGATGAAGGAGTGGACCATCGCGTGGAATCCGTTTCGTGGATCTCGCCCTTCTTTCTTCTGGCGGAAGTGTTATTCTTGACATCCTTGGAAGCAGCACTTGCTGCACCAGCCGAGGAACCAATGGACAACGAACGACGCCCACCGATCGAAAGAGATGGTGGTCGGCAACCAGAGATAGTGCCTGGCTGCTTTTTCTTCTCCGGGATTGGTCTCTTGCCCGACCTCGAAATAACCCGTTTCGATTGCGTAAGGTCGCGATTGGGAAAGAAGGCAGCATCATCCTCGCTTTCACTGCTCTCGTCCTCCGACATTTGCAGTAATTGTTCAGCTGGAGCCGTAGAAGGAAGATCGCCATTCGCTACTGAAGAAACAGGGGCCGCGATGTCGACGGATATGTTGGGCATAAACATGGATTCGTCCAGCATGCTCTTGTCTGCGACGCCAGGGCTGGATGATGATTTGGACTCGGAGCTACCAGGTTCATTCTCGCTCGAGGTGGTGTTTTCATTTTGAGATGAGCTCGACAATATTCTGGAGCCACTCTTGTGATCTACATCAGCGACCTGACTTCTAACATGGTCTCCAACTTCACCATGCATTTCAATCTCCATTGCATCGGCACTGGATCTCTCAGTATCACCTTCCACTGGCGAATCCTCTACATCGCCTTCATTTTTGTTCATGTAGCTCTTTGCCTCATCAAGATTATCGGCCCCTTGCTTTGAAGTCTCATCATGAATGCAATGCTCGTCCTCGTCGTCATCTTCTATGGGTGGAACCTCGCCGTCACCTCTAACTTTGTTCATATAGCTCTTTGCCCTGTAGAGAAGATCGATCTCCCCCTTGGCAGTTCCAGCATGATCCCAATGTCCGCCCTCATCATCACGTTCACCCTCCCTTCCATTGGTACTGGTTCCCTCCTTGGCATAATCTTCCATGGGTGTAACCCCGCCGTCACCTCTGACTTTGTTCATATAGCTCTTCGCCCTGTCAAGAACATCGTTCTCCTCCTTTTTAGACCCACTGTCCTTGCCATCTGCGCTGGATGCCTTGGCGTCATCTCCCGCGAGCACAAGCTTTTTATCGCCTCTAATTTTGTTCATGTAGCTGTTTGCGCCGTCGAGAAGATCGATCTCCTCCTTGGCAGATCTAGCACGATAGCAGTGCCTGCCCTCATCGTCGGCAGATTCGCCCTTCATGGCATCCACGCTGGATGCCTTCGCATCATCTCCCGCGGACGCAAACTTTAGATCGCCTCTGACTTTGTTCATATAGCTCTTAGCCCTGACGAGAAGATCCATCTCCTCCTTGGCAGATCCAGCATGATCGCAGTGTGCTTCCTCATCGCCGTGTTCGCCATCTGCGCTGGATGCCTTGGCATCATCTCCCGCGGGCGCGAACTCTTTATCTCCTCCGAATTTGTTCATGTAGTTGCTTGCCCTATCAAGAATGTCGGCCTCTTCCCCTGTAGTTCCAGCGCGATAGCAATTGCCGTCCTGCTCGCCCTTCACGTCATCTGCAATGGAGCCCTTCACGTCATCTGCAATGGATGCCTCAGCATCTTTATCTCCTCCAAATTGGTTCATGTAGCCGCTTGCCCTGTCGAGAATATCCTCGTTGGGGCCGCGACGTGCGCCATCGTCGTCATCGCGTTCGAGTTCTGATTGATCGGCGTTGGATATCCTGACATCATCATCTTCGACGGATGCAGCCCCGCCATCTCCTCCTTTTTTGTTCAAGTAGCCGCTTCCCCCGTCGAGGATATTCTCCTCCTCAGCGCCCCCTCGTCGTTCATCGCGAGGATCTCCCTCGCCGACCGATGGAAGCTCGGAAGCAGCGGGCATCCTCCGGTCGCCGTCGAGGGAAAGGATGGGCTCCTCCATTTTCTTCTCCTCTGCATCAGACTCGATCGAATCCATGGGCCGCGCACCACCTTCGGTTCCCTCTGGGGGCAAGGCCTCGTCCTCAGACTCGCAGTTGTTCTTTGCCTCATCAGAATCCACTGGTTGCATTACCTGGCCACTGGCGACGTCACTCACCGCGCCGAACTGATCCGCGGCATCCTCATCGTTGCCCGCGTCCTCGTTGACGACACATGGCGCAACGTGAGCTTCACCAGCTTCGCTCGCTCCAACCCCATTGTGATGTTCCTTCCCATCGACGAAGCCCACCTCCTCGGCCAGGGCACGCTCAATCTCCCCAAGCGAGCACATGGCCGTGTCGAATGTCTCGTCCTTGGTCTCGTCCTCGCCACGCCCGAAGGGGGGCGGGCCGACGATGCTCGAGTCAATGCGATCATGATTCGACTCCTCAAGTCCTAGTTTCGATTCCTTGGGGGGCGGCGGCTCTGCCCTGGGGGAGTCCGCAATGAAGGACGCCCCACGAGCCCGTGGGGTGTCAACCGAGCCGGCCGACGATTGCTGGTCCGAAACATCGCCATGATCGCCCGAGTGATCGTGGGCCTCGTCAGTCTCGTCGACATCCGTATTTGGTTCGCCCGGAATCGGCGTAGCGCCCTCTGTCGTATCGCTGGGAGTGCCAATGCTCGCTTCGTCGGCATCGGTCCCCGAACGGGCGGATTCTTCGCCCGGCAACGAAACAGCCTCGGCTTGCTCCCGTCCTCCCGGCCGCAGCGGCGAACCCTCGCTCTCCTCCGCAATTTCTCTCTCGACCTTCTCAACCTGCTCGACCTGCTCGACCTGCCCAACCTCCTCAGCCTGTTCGACCTCCTCGACCTCCTCGGCCTGCTCCCCCGGCAGGATGTAGTCCTCGCAGAAGGCGGGGTGCAATTCGACGTCCCCCTTGGCGATGGGCGACGCCAGGAGGTCCCGGAGCTCGGAGTCGGCGTCCCGAAACAGCCGCTGGATCGAGTCGGGGACGTCGACGTCCTCGTCGTCGTCGTCATCCTTGCCTTCGCCGTGCCCATCGGCGAGAGAATCGTCGTCCTGGCCGCTGGCATCGACGTCGATCCGCCCCCGCTCATCCTCGGCCATGTCGCGGGGCGCTCGCGCCGGCTCGTCCGGGACGGCCGCGCCCTCGGAGAGGCCCTCGTCCGGACGCGGAGAACGTCGAGCATCCTCGGCCGAGGACGTTTCGTTCCGAGGTCGCGTCGCGAGGGTCTCTTCGGACCCCGACGCGGCCGGTCTCGCATCGTCGCATTCCGATTCGCGAGCCGGCGTGGATGGCATCCCACGTGGGGAACGGTCCGGCGGCGATGATTTCTCCGACTCCGATGTCGATGCGCTCCCGGCGGAGGAGGCTCCTTCCTCGGCCCCCGCCGCCTCCTCCTCGGGGCCCCCCTCGCCTCCGGGACGGGCGGTCGATCCCTCCTCCTCCTCCTCCTCCTCCGACGGCGACTCTGGCTGGAAACTAGGCGATTGCGGCGGATCGGCGCGCGAGACCTCGCCCGCCGGCGCGCGCGGGACGATCGGCAGGGGCGACCGTGGCAACATGACGGAAGCGCGGGCGACCTCGTCGTCGGCCGGCACCAGATCCTCGATCGGGGGCGACTCCGTCGGCGCGACGGAAGCCGACGCCGCCACGGGCGACTCGACGCCACAAGGCTCTGGGAAACCCCCCCCCGACCCGTCCTCGAGCCGCTCGGACCCCTCCTCCTCGCGGAGCGGTTCCATCATCGTCCCGCCGCCCGTCTTTGGCGTGCCCATGCTAAGCCTCTTCCTCACGGGGGTCAATCCCCTCGCTGGCGTCGCCAGCTCGTCAAAATTAACACGTGCATCCAAATCATCGCTATCGACCGAGTTCGCGAGCGCCTCCTCGTTCATCCGTCGGATGCGGGCGGGGGTCGAAGACGAGACGTCCGTCATGATGCCCGCGAGCATCGCGTCGAGCTCGCTCTCCTTGGAGGAGAAGAGGTCCCGGAGGGAGGCGGGGACGTATTCGCGCGAATCGTCCAGTGGGTCGGAATCGTCTTTGGGGTCCTCCTCCTCCTCCCCCGCCGCGAGGAGGTCCGCTCTTCCGTCCTCGGCCCCGACGGCGGGAGGAGAGGCCGCGGGGGGCACCCCCCGGGGGGAAGAACGACGTCCTTCGCCCGCGGCGGCGGCGGCGCCCAGCCTCGCCGCCTCGGCCGCCAGCTCGCCCGCCGCCCGGTCCTGCCTGTCCCTCTCGTCCTCGAACCTCGCCACCGCCTCCCTGTCCCTCGCGGTCGTGGGGCTCGGGACCGACGACCGCGTCGACGTCGATTCGACCCCGGCGGCCGGATCGTCGTCCACGTCGTCGCCTGTTTCCAACCCGCCCGGCCGGGGATGATGAACTCCGGCCTCCCGCTCGGGAGAGCACGATCGCACCTCCACCTCGGCCCGCGCGCAACTCTCGTGGATCCGACGCACCTCGCGCCTGACCTCCTCCGGCTCGTACCCGTCGTCGCGTCGAATCGGCGGCGGTCCTCCTCCTTCCCCGCGCTCCTCCCCCCCGTCGTCGCCGTCGTCGTCGTCGTCGAGGGCCTCGTGGAATTCGGCCTCCTCTGTGGGGGCCTCCCGCAATAATTCGTCGTCGACGACGACTCCCTCGCCCGCGGCGGTCGAGGCGACGACGCGCGCATCGCGGAACTCGGCCTCCTCCTCCGTGGGAGGAGCCCACCGCGATCCATCGCCCGCCTCCGCCTCGCGGAACTCGGTCTCCTCGGTGGGAGCTTCGCAAACCTCGTGGAACTCGGCCTCCTCGGTGGGAAGAGCCGCCTTCGCCTCCCCGTCGACGACATCCTCGCCGAACTCGCCGGGCGCCGACGCCAGCGAGCCGCCTCGCGACGATCCTCCTTCCTCCTCCTCCTCTTCATCCTCCTCGTCCACCGCCGCCGCGTCCTCCTCCTCCCCCTCCCCCTCCTCGCTGCTGTCGGTCTCGCTGATGTCGCTATCGTGCACGCTCGCGCTCGATCGGAATCCCCCGCTGGGATCGCAGACGTAGTAGGACTCGTCCCTCTCCGGCGACGACGGCGAAGGCGATGGCGATGGCGAGGGCGAGGGGGGGGGGGCGCGCTCCCCGCTGCGGTCATCGTGGCTGAAATTGTGGCCGGCATCCTTCGTCGCCTCGCCTCGACCGACGGCCCGCTCGGCGGTCGAGATCGTCGGACCCTCCTCCTCCGGCGTTCCCGAACGTTGTTCCTCCCTGGGCCTGAATCCTCCTCCCCGATGCCCCCCCGCTCCCGACCGGAGATCGGGCGGTTCGTCGCCGTCGCTGCCGCCGCTGCCACCGACCGTTCTGGACGCCGGTGGGGGGCTTCGGAAAACGTCCTCCTCGCGGGGCCTGAATCCTCCTCCTCGGCACTCCTCCGTTTCGGAAGCGAGGCGGTGGGGTTCATCGGGACCACCGACGCCATCGACCTCCTTGTCGACGCCGGTTTCGACGGGCCGCTCGGGGCGAGGGGGGGGGGAGTCGTCGTAGCACCCCTCCATCCTGGCAAGGTAGGCCGCCGCGGCGTCCAGGGCGGCGGATATCTCCTCTCCCTCCCCCCCGTCATCATCGTCATCATCATCATCATCATCGCGCTCGATATCGTCGTCGTCGCCATCGTCGTCGTCATCGGCGGCCGCCGCGGCGAGCTCCCCCGCCGACTCGCCCGCATCGTCCGCGCCGGGCCCGCCCGCGGCGGCGAGCTCCATGCCCCTCTCGTCATCGCCGCGGCTCGAGGCGTCGTCGAGGAAGCCAGAGTGGCTCGAGGCGTCGTGGAACTCTTCCTCGTCGTCCTCCTCCTCGTCATCTAGGTGGCACGCGTGCTGTTGCTGCCGCCGTCGCCGGCGTTCCTCCTCCTCCTCCTCCTCCTGCTCTTCCTCTTCCTCCTGCTGCTGCTGCTGCTGCTGCTGCCGCAGCCTCCTCCTTCTTTCCTCGTCCTCCAGGCCGTGCCTCGATCTNCTCCTCCTCCTCCTGCTCTTCCTCTTCCTCCTGCTGCTGCTGCTGCTGCTGCTGCTGCTGCCGCAGCCTCCTCCTTCTTTCCTCGTCCTCCAGGCCGTGCCTCGATCTCTGCCCCCTCCTCCCCCTCCCTTCCCTGTCGGCCTTGGAGTTGTACGACTCGCCCCTCAGGGCATCCAATCTCCGCCGGTCGAGATCGCCCGAGCGGCGGTTCGTCGATCCCTCCTCCTTCTTCGCGCTGCCGCCACCGCCACCGCCGGCATTATTCGAAGTCATTGTTGTTGTTGTTGTTGCTGCTGTTGTCGTTTCGCCGCCGCTCCCCTTCCCTCCTCCTACTCCTCCGAACAAGCCTCGCCAATAGCCCCCGGCGATCCCCTCGACGACGTCGGCCACGGCGTCGTCGAATTTATCCAATGCGGATTCCGGGGCGTCGCCGATCAATTTTTCGGCCGTCTCGTGGAGCCTGAGGGTGGTGGGACTCAGGACCGACTTCTTGTTGTTGTTGGACGACGAGGAGGATGGCGTCTTCTTGGGCGTCTTTTTGGCGGTCCTTGGAGTCTTGGAATTTCGGGAGCCGCTCCTCGAGGGGGTCCTCGACGGGGTGGCGTCGGATCCGGGACGCTTTCGGGAGGCCGAGGGCGTGCCCGGGGCGGACGATGATGATGGGGCGGAGGCGGTTCGCGGCGAGGGGGGGGAGGATGGAGTCCCCGCGCGGGAGGAGGCCCCGACGACGACGACGCGCGACTCCTCCTCGTCCGGCTCGCCGCCGCCGTCGTCGTCGCGGCTGACGAGCAGCTCGTCGTCGCAGTCGCTCCCGTAGTCGCTCCCGTAGTCGCTCTCGGACGACGCGTCGAAGTCGAACGAGATGCCCGGCAGCCGGACCTTCTGGGTGGACGAATATTCCATCCTTCTTCTCGTACGATACCTCTCTTTTTTATCCTCCCTTCCGAGTGAGCTGCAGCGCGCTCTCCGCCGATATCGTACAACGCCGCCGCCGCCGCCGCTCGGCCCTATCTACGCGAGAGAGACGCTCCCGCACCCGCTCCGCTGCGCTCCTGATTGCTCGCTCGGGTCGTCGTCAGTGGGACGCCGTCGATGCCGCCGCCATGGTCGTCGCGCGCGGGGGGGTCAGGCTGCCAACACCCGCTGCCAACGCCGTCGTTTTCTTGACCTTGACGCGTCCGCCGGTCGGCCGGCGTCGCCTCCTGGCAGTTTTTTTCGCGATCGATCGACCAACGAATATTTGAATGAAGCGATGGAATTGGTACATTTGCCGTGCCGGTATTTTGGGGTGAAAGTTGTCGGTTGGCGCGCAAGCAAGGCAAAAAATAAAAAAAGAGAGAGATGAAAAAGAGGGAGTCGAACTCGCGGCCTCGGGCTCGTCGACGCGGAAAATGGATCCCCCCGAATAAATACCGTTCTGGTTGATGGGGTCCGCCCGTTTCCCCGGGGACAATGATGGAGCGATTTCCATAATCCCTTGACGGCGGAATCCATATCTCCATACACCGCTGGGCTCGAAAAGGAAAAAGGGGATGACCCAAACTGGGCTTCAAAGATTGGCATATGGCCCTATTAATTGGTTGACCACTGCCATCTCTGGAAAAATGCAAGAGATGGTGGGATTTTAGTCAGCCAACAGGCACAGGAAAAGGCGAAAAGTTGATTTATGAACGTCAAAATTAGGGGTTTGTATGTCATGCTAAATTTGTGAAATCTGGTGATAGGTACAATTTGTAGATATATTGAAATATGACACAATAGATATGTTACAATCATGTTGGATAATATATAAGATGATGGAGTGATAGAGGTAGGTAATGAAGTGGTTAGTGTCTATTACTGTGAAAGTATGGCAGGTTTTTGTTGACATCGATGTGACCGTGTCATGAAGACAG
>JALLBE010000024.1:0-30716 GCA_036939795.1 Thalassiosira mediterranea
TCTGGTTGCTGAGATATTGACTTAGCGCATTTGAAAACTTTGTTAGAGGAATATCACGAAGAATTTGAAAGTTGGTTTTCAATATAAAAATCGGAGGGGTTACGTTTCAACAGTGAAGCGGCAATGTGTCAATTACACAGTAATCGCGTAACAAAATAATCGCAAAACTCTCAGCTCTCATGTTGTTCGATCGTCTGATCGTTTGCCGTTGCCGCCGACCGACCGCTCAGACTGCCGTTGTTGCGTAGTCTCGCTGCATGCAGTTGCCGCTCCGCTCCGTAGAGTCGTTGTCCAAGCCCCCTCATCCGCCGCATTCCGGGTCCCATTTCCGCAGCTGGGCTTTTACCGTCACCCCGTCGACATCTTGGAACCATGGCGAACCTCACCGACTCCACACCCGCAGGAAACCCGCCGAAGAAGGCCCGGACCGAAGAGCCCGAGGCCAAGGCGCTCAACGCCGCCCTCGCTGCTTCCACGAAGGCCAACCCTCCCGAACCACAGGAAGTGCGCCGCGAGGACTACAAACCGCTGCCATACAAGGTGACTAAGGTATCGCTGGACTTTCAGCTCTTCGAGGGCCGGACGGTCGTGGAGTCCGTGCTCACCGTCGAGAAGAACGACGCCGCAGCAGAGGGAGAGGGCGAGGATGACGACGGGCTCCACCTCGACGGCGACGAGACGGTCGTCTCGCTCCTCAAGCTGTCCGTGGATGGGTGCGATGCCCTCGCGCCCGGCGTGGACTATATCCTCAAGCCGGGCAAGCTCATCATCAGCGGCGAGACGCTGCGCCGTGCCGTGTCTGTGAAGAACGCCATCGTCGTCAGGAGCACGGTCGAGATTGTGCCGGAAGAGAATACCCAGCTGAGTGGCCTCTACAAGGACGGTCCGATGTATTGTTCCCAGTGCGAAGCCCAGGGCTTCCGTCGCATCACCTACTATCCCGACAGGTGAGTGATCTTGACTTGTGCGTGCGTTCACCAACGTTTCATCTCTGGTGTCCCTCATTGGACAACGCATCACCTTATCTCGTCGCAGGCCGGATAACATGGCCACGTTCGAAAGTGTTCGCGTCGAGGCTGATGCCAAGAACTTTCCCGTTTTGCTTTCAAACGGCAACTTGGTTGAGGAGGGCGAATGCGAGGGAGAGAGGAAATTTGCCATTTGGAGCGATCCTTTCCCCAAGCCATCGTACTTGTGAGTAAATGAGTGTGAGATTCCAAATAGGAGTACTGCTTTCAATGTCATTCGGCCTCATCGGACATGGCAAAATATGTTCCCTTGTCTCCAACAGATTTGCGCTTGTGGCAGGAGATCTGGGGTTCATCGAGAGTGACTTTACAACAATGAGCGGCCGCAAAGTCATACTCAGGTTCTTTTCCGAGGTTCGTCAACATCTGCACCCGAGGATGCAATTTAATTGACTGTTCAGCGATTGACGCATTGCCACTCCTTCCTTCATACCCTTGCAGCACAAGAATGTGGATAAGATGGACTATGCGATGGAATCCCTTAAGCGCGCCATGAAGTGGGACGAGGTGAGTACGAACTGGATCTCTTCAATGTAGGGCCCTATGGGAAACAAATCGCTGAACGCGCTCAACACGTCTTGTATCAGGACACCTTCGGCCTCGAGTACGACCTCGATCTGTTCAATGTCGTAGCAGTCGAGTCTTTCAACATGGGCGCTATGGAAAACAAATCGCTGAACGTGTTCAACACGTCTTGCGTCCTGGCCGATCCAGTGACATCCACCGACGCCAACTACTTCCGTGTGGAAGGAATTATCGGCCACGAGTACTTCCAGTTGAGTTAAGGTTGCTGAGCTTGGAAAGAATCATGTTTGCGTATTGCGTACTTCAGCGGCTCACAGTCAATCACATCCCCTTAATTCCTTCTTGAATCAGCAATTGGACAGGAAATCGAGTAACATGCCAAGACTGGTTTCAGTTGACTCTGAAAGAGGGGTTGACAGTGTTCCGTGACCAGCAGTTTAGTGGCCAAATTAACAACTGTGCTTCTGTGAATCGAATCCAGAATGTTCTTGTTGTTCGTGGTAGCCAGTTCAAAGAGGACGCAGGACCTATGTCTCACCCCATACGCCCTGACTCATATATTGCGATGGACAACTTCTATACTTCGTAAGTACCTTACAGCAAAATTCATATGGGTCTCGTCTCTTGCATTCCAAGTGAACTCATGTCAACTGCTTCACGGTTATCTCAAACAGCACTGTGTACCGCAAGGGTGCCGAAGTCATCAGGATGTACGATACAATCCTTGGCAGTCAGGGTTTCCGCAAAGGAATGGATTTGTATTTCAAAAGGCATGACGGTTGTGCGGTGACTTGTGATGACTTTCTCTCAGCTATGGCAGATGCCAATGATACCGATTTGTCTCAATTTGCTAGATGGTACTCAACCTCTGGCACCCCAACCGTCACATATTCATCTAACTTCGACAAAGAAAAGGAACTATTCCAATTGACATTTTCTCAAAGCAGTCGAAGTGACGAGCCGCTTCTTGTCCCAGTGGCTGTTGGATTACTTGATAAAGAAACCGGAGAAGAGGTCGCACCAACTACTGTTCTTCATTTCAAGGAATCAACACAGACCTTTGATTTCCCTGGAATCAAAGGAGATGTTGTGCCTTCTATTCTTCGCAATTTCTCTGCTCCAGTGAAGATGGTTCCTGCGTCAGGAAAAGTTGATGAGAGTGACTTGGCTTTCCTGGCATCAAGGTGAGGTGCAGCCCGCATTCTGCCGTTTTGTATCTTTCCCTGAACTTATCTTCAACTAACATTTGACAACCGCAGAGATACTGATGGCTTCAACAGATGGGATGCAGCGCAAAAGCTGTATGAAGCAGCCATCATGAAAGTCATGGACGATGATGATACCTGTGATGAAACTTTGAACCGTGTTCTCGAGACATTTGGCCTGACGCTCACAGACGAAGGTATCAGCGATGATTCAATCCGGGCTTATGCTATGATTTTGCCCTCTGAAGCCACTCTGGCTGAATCTGTTGCGGTTATTGATCCACCAGCTATTCGCAAAGCACGAAAGCAGGTTAAGAAAGCAATTGCGGGGAAATTTAAGGCTGAACTCCTCGCTGCATATGAGAAGTTGACTACCGCCATGGAGGCAGATGGGGATGTGTTCAAAGTGGATGGGCTCTCAGTTGGGCGTCGTCGCCTTCGAAACGTCATCTTAGGTTACCTGTGCGCAATCGAAGGGGAGGGGAAGGAAGCCGCTGCACTTGCGACGAAACACTTCAACTCAGCAACAGGGATGACTGACAAACTTGCAGCATTCAATGTCCTCGCGTCCATGACTGGAGAGGGAGAAAGTGCGAGAGAAGCAGCTATCAAAAAGTTTTACGATGATGCCAATGGCGATCCGTGAGTTGCTTGCCACATTCTCTATGCTCAACATTTGGGACATACACACTCATACATTCTTCCATCCTGCAGGCTGGTGTTGAACAAATGGTTTGCAGTTCAGGCTGAAGCAGACTTGCCAGACGTTCTTGATCGTGTCATGAAGCTCTCTTCATCACATCCTGACTTTACCCTTAAAAACCCCAACCGCTGTCGTTCTCTCCTTCTCATGTTTACGATGAACGCTGCCTCTTTCCATGTCGATTCTGGCAAAGGCTATGAGTTTATCGGAGATATGTTGGAAAAACTGGACAAGGTCAATTCCAAGGTAGCTGCCAGAATGACTGCAGGTTGCTTGATCGGATGGAAGAGATATAGCGACAAGAGGGCCTCTATGATGAAGGCGCAGCTGGAGCGGTTGAAGAGTATGCCAAATGTGAGCAACGACCTCCTTGAGATTGTTACGAAGGGGTTGAAGTGAGCTCTCGGTGAAGCCTCGATGGATTATCCATGATCTTGACTCCTGTGGCAGGGAAATAATAATAGGCGCAGGGTTCCTTGACCTGAATCTCATTTACATATGTACATTAGTGCCTATGTTCTTCTCTCCCGCAATATTCACAGCTGCATGAGCAGACATGATGTCTTGTATTGCTGTGCCAACAGACTTGAAGAAAGTGCAATCAACTTTATTTTCAGGATCATCTCTCAATTCACCGAACCTTTTCTTCCCGAGAAGAGCATCTCCAATTAACCCTACTAAATTGCTTTGGTTTGATGCAGTTTCATCTTTCAGGCACAGGAGGTCTCCCACCTCTATTGCCTCTTTAGTATCAATGAGTACTTCACAACGAGTCACTGTATTTTCATCCACTTCTTTCATGACTGGCGTGTAAGAACCCACACCATTAATATGACAACCGGGTTTCAGCCACTCCCCACGGAAAAGGGGCGTGCTCGAATTTGTGGTTGTTGCGATGATGTCGGCATTCCTCACCGCATCCTGCACTCCCTCTTCGTCCGAGTTCAGAGTGATAGAAATATCCGACGTTGGAGTAACTGTTGCTGAAAGGGGTTCTTGGTCTTTCTTCAAAAGAGTCTCCCTCAGATTCTCTGCCCTCCCAAGGGAACGATTGACAATAATTACTTTTTTGACGTCGACAACATGTTGGATAGACCTGACGTGCATCTCAGCCTGAAGGCCTGCTCCAAACACGACCAGCGTCAATCCGACACAAGCCCTATTTGCAAGTGCCAATTTGGTGGCCAAAGCACTTCCAGCGGCCGTCCTTGCCGCAGTTAGATACGTGGCGGCTACAACGGCCGACACCTCACCCGTCTCTGCATTCACTAACATGGTTGTGGCTGGGACGGTGGGTTTGTTGAATTTTGCAGAGTTGTTTGCCCGGATCGAAACTAGTTTCATACCCATCATGACATCACCTGTTTTTTGTGCCGGGGGATAGTATGCTGCAGGCTTGAAGAGCGACCAATCCGCTGGGGAGGCCGACGTCGATTTTCCACCATCTGCGCTCCCACCAACATCACCACCAGGCGCATTGTAAGGTAAGCCGATCCTGGTAGGAACGACTGCCCCACCATCTTCGACCAATGCCGCCAACGCCTTACGATTGACCGAAATGGCCGCGGAAACAGGAAAGCATCGCCGGGCGTCGACTTCTGATAGGATGAGCATACTGTTCGAGAGAGCTTTTGCTGTCCGTCGGATCATGCCTCTTCCGCTGATGGTGCTCAATCAATTCCGCTGTGTAGAGTGGGGGCGAGAGAGAGGATTCGGGAGCCGCGGCCTCGCCGCTGATCCAAGTCTGGAGTAATGAGATCCCAAAGCAAGCTCTCTATCTCTAGTAGAGAGGGCGGTGGCGGTGAACGGTGAATAAACGAGAACTCAGAATGTCGCGAACTCAATAATTTTCATTTTTGCGATCTTTTTGACATATATAAAAAGATCTTATTATCTAGCTAGGTACATACCTGCCTTGTACATACCCAGCACCTACCTACCCGGCCGCGGGCGGGCCCGCCCAGCCACGTATTTACGTACGTACGTACGTACGTACGGTAGGTATGTATGTACGTAGCCGTCGGGGAAGTGACGTCAGCGAGCTGGCAGGCGGGGACAGAGCGCGATGTCATCGTGTGGTATGTACACATAGGTGTCAAAGGCAAGCAATGTCGAGTCAGCGAGGCACGCCGCGACGGCGCGCGGCGAGCGAGAGGAAGTGGACGTAGGTACGCGCAGGACGGAGGAGGCAGGCCACAAAAAATCAAAACCACCATGAGGAACTTGTCTTCCTTCTTGGCCGTCACTGGCCTCGTCGCCCCCTACTCCGTCCAGGCATTTGCCCCTACCGCGGGAGAGTGCTCGAGCAGAGGATGTGTTCAGCTCAATGCTGCCTCGAGCCGACGGGATTTCCTCTCTGCGGCCATCACGACTGCTGCCACGTCTTCATTGGTGTTGACTCCGCTTCCGAGTGTGGCAGACGTTTCCGATGGCAACGCGTTGCCACAGGGAGCTGCTCAATTCAGCCGTGTGATCAAGGTCAGGGCTCAACTCAAGAGTGTTGCGAAACGGGTCGCAGAGCAGTCCGATGAAATTGACAAGAAAGAGTGGGACAAAATTGACGACTTCTTGCGAACGGTGTACTCGGCTGGAGAGGATATGAAGGTCATTGCGAAGGGGATTTATGAACCGTCCAAGAAGACCAAGGCAGACGAGGATATTAAGCTGCTGCAAAGTTTGGTGCAAGCGGCCCAGAAACCTGTGTCGAAGCAGGATGCTACTGGGTTTGGTGTGATTGCAACTAAGGCAGACGGTTTGTTCGAAGATTTCCTCGACTTGTTGAGGGATGTTCCTGATGAACTCTGAGGAAAGTGGCGTATGTTAGCATCATTCCATGACTCTGGTGTGAACGAAGCTCAAAGCGAAAATTATGCCGAACATGTGGTACAAGAGTAGGCGTTGATGAAATCTATGTTTGGAAGTAAAGATCTCATCGTTCATTCTAATGAATAGATGTGGATGATCGGAAGGAATCTTGACCCAAATAAGTAACATACATACTTCTGACATAATGCTTTGGATCAACCAGATCATTGAAAAACGGTGTTATTGCCATTTCTTTAGTTTGAAGAGATCCGAGAACTGACACATTGACACCCTAAATGGCGACCAACTTGTTTCAAGCTCACTGGTGTCAATTTGTATTCATCAATCTTGTACCGTAACGAGTTACATATGTTCACCCCAAGGCCCGGCATCTTTCAAGAATCATCACCCGTCTGAACTCTTCATGAAAAAGTTTGGGTCAACCCGGGCCTTCGCTTCGAATCTCGACATCCATCGGTCAAAGATATTCTTTGGGACCACCATATTACCCCCACCTCCGGTCCCTGTGTCGAAACTTTGCATGTAATTGAACAAATCCATTGCAATCTTCTTCGCCACGTGGGTTGTTTTGTCCGGTGTGATCCCCGCATTTTGCACGCTTGACATCGGCTCTATCGAAACTCCCAAATTGATTGTAATTGTCGATGACGGAGAGTTGATAGCTGCGCTGAGTGTTTCATTCGTGGACCATCCAGTACGAAATGCGCCCGACGGTTTGTGATTCGCGATAGCCCCTACTAACTCAAACTCAGTCGTCGTTGACTGCGCAGGGAAAGGTGTCGACGACATGGAATTCGGTGACGGCGTCGAAACTATTTGCCAAAAGAGCATCGCCCTGCAAGAAACACGAACGGATGTCGTTAGTTGTTGACATGGGAAGAGACTGCAACAAGCAACACCTGCAGCTCATTGGCACAAAACACGTACCCGTGATCTGGGGGTAGAGACACTCCTGGCAACAAGAAGAAGACCAGCTCGCTAACGTTCGAAATGTCTTTTCCACTGATGCCCGTCAGGGCCAGTGAGAATTTTGTGCCCGAGGGGTCGCTGGGTACGAAGTCAGTTCGGACGACGCCCCCAGGAATTAGTACCCCAAGTACTTGAGCAGGTTGTGCTTGATTCATCGTTGGTGGCTCGTGATCGGGTGGAAGATTTAGTTCAGGCCGGCGCAAGACGACGAGACTACGGGCATATGGGACGACCACCGATCAGGCCAGAGAGGAGCGCAGACAAAAAGGGATTCAGAGCGGGGACCGTGGCACGCTCGGGGCTCCTTCGAGCGGGATGAAATACTCGATCGACAGGCGGGAGGGCCGGCGGCGCGCGGAGCCTCGGACTCTACTCTCTTCCTGGTTCGAGCAGTGGGCAGGCTGGATCAAGCTCTGGCTTCAGCCCCGGCGTCATTGTTGTTGCTGTCCGAGGGGTCCGAGCGAGATCGATGGCTGGATTTTCGATCCAGGATTTGCCACGTATGTAGTTACTCTCTCTAGAGACCTTATGTACCTACTTACTTGCTTGCTTTGAAGGTAAAACGTATGTATGTACATAAAAGATATGTATATGTAGGTACGTTCACGTACACCAGGTACATAAATACGCGCTAGGAAATTCCCGCTAAAATGAAACTTCATTTGATATTTTCGAAACCTTTCATTCGCTTCAATTTAGGCGGGTGCTAGAGACGCAGGTAATTCCCTCTGGCCATGGTCAGAGTTTATTCCCCCCTCTAGTGCCTATTTACCCACTATTACTACAGCTTTCACTAAAAAAACTTGATCCATGACATCACGCGTGATTAGTTCGTGAGTCACGTGATACCAGTCGTGAAATGAGGTTATCTAGAGCAAGGTACTGGAGGGAGTGTTGGTACCCCCCCCCCCCCCGCCCCCCTCCTGGCCGTTAATTGATATAATGATTGAAACATTAATTAGCACCCGCCTATGGAGAAAATCATCCACCTTTGCTCGGCCCCAGGTTCAAGAATACCTAGACAAGATGAATATCAAAGAATACAATAATAATTTGACCCACAATTCTTCTTCTTCTTCATGTACAGTCGTCATGTCCATGTTCACATGGATATGGGTCCGCCAACATTAGTAAACATTAACCCCACCCACCCCCAGATTTGTTCGGCAGATTGTGATCGTGTTGCTGCTGCATGAAAGATGGTCCATGTTTTATTATTTCTTGCATCATATCAAAATCAAAATGAATAGGTATGCCATAGAGAAGCAGCAACTGTGCTATTGTTCACCATATAGGAGCATCACACCTAATGGGAAACGAAAAACATCCAAGTGTAAGTGTTATGAGCGTCAAAACTCATGACAACGCACACAAATCAAAATCTTATGCAAGCATCAGTTGGATACACAAATTTTGGATACAGAGACCGAGGCCAAGAAATCACATGAGAAATGCAAGTCACCCCCTCCCTCAACCATTGCACAAAAAGAAAAAGATGATCATTATCATGCCAGCCTGGGGATGGGGATGGGGAGAAAGAACAAAACACCCCCCACTCACACCTAGGAATTTATGATGTCTGTAACATTGGGAAACTCATTGTTTGGTTGTGTATTACATGCTGCCTGCTGACTTTCTTTTTCTTTTTCTATTGGAGGACATTTGTCAACAGAGGACAAACACAGCAATTTAACAGCACCACCATAATCCATAATCACAAGCATTCTATTCCATCTGTCTTTAATACAACACAAGTTTTTGGCAAACTCAAATAATCAAACAAGGTAATGGTAACTATCACCAACTGCTGTGCATTTTTCAATCTATCATAGGTGAGTGTCCTTCCACCTCTAGTGACACAAATATGGGCATATGCAAACCCAAACCATAACACCTATTTGTAAAACCATAACACCTATTTGTAAAAAAAGCCAGACAACATCTCTGGATGAAACTTCTCAAATTACTGATCAGAAATCAGAAGCTTCGAGAAAGACGACCCCGCCCGAAAGATCGCCAGCCGGCTGCCTGCTAATACCTCTAACACTATACTACGCGTGTATATTTTAATGTCCTGTATTGAAAACTAGTCAACTGGCTCAAATAGATATTATTTGGCCCGCGTACTTCTGTAGATGTCAAACTTGATGTCTATTGATGTCATGATGTGCGTCAAGCGAACGCGCGCGCGACACTCATCTCATTCAACACACAACATCGTCACCGCCCGAACAAAGAACAAATCAAACGAACTCACTGCGTCGCTCGCTCTTGCTCGCTTGTTTCGTAACGTCGTAGATGATAGGTAGAGTTGAAGGAATCATCGCTGCGGAAGCGAGAACTCCACACATCAGCGCCCATCGTCGTGGAACGAATAGGTGGTGGTCAGATCAGGGTAGAGACAGAGCGAGGTATGCAGGCAGAATCAATGTTGTAGTTGGTTGTAGGCAACACGGAGATCGATCCGATTGACGCCATGCCATCAAAATCTGGCCCTGTGGCTCCCGAGGGGACACAACATGTGAAAGAAAGGGGAGCTAAGTCTACTGCAGATCAGAAGGGTGATTTTATGAGCATGTTCCACTTGCCGCCTAGCCTTTCCTACGATGACGACGACGATGCTGCAGTTGCCTCTTTCAGCGCACCGACGCTAAGTGGAGCAGCGTCTGCAGTGATGGGAGGCGTTTGGTCGGTCCTCGATGCAGCACTGGCAGTATTGAATGAAGAGTTTGACAATGCATCAGATAGCATGATATCTGATAGCACAAGAAACGACGACGACGCACTGCAGCAAAGCATCGAAAGTGGTAAATGCAGTTCCAGGGGGTGCTGCAGGAAAAGTGCCCTTTCCAAGTTATCATCATCTGCAACGGGCGACAATGCTGGTTCGTTAGTCAATGATGATAAAAGATTGTCGTCTGTGAGTTGCGAGCATTCAGGAAAACAGCGTAAGTTCATATAAGACATTTGATGAGAGGCACATATGCTGGTGCGATCGACAAAAATCAATCTCAATCTTTTGTATCGTTGGCATTTTTTACTACACCTTTTTATTGTTCTGAGACAGTGGAGAGCGCCCATAGCATGAGTATGAGTGTGGAGCACAGTGGCTCGCAAGAAAAGGATTATCACACTCCTCAAAACTCGCTTATTGGCAGCATATCAATACTGCGGCTATATGACGAAGGTGGGGGTGAGACTACGGGTGCACCAACATCCAATCAACGTTCAGAGTCAATGGATGATTTAGGGATTGGTGTCAAAGCTGCCGATGGTGCCGTCAAAAGCCCAGGGCTGCCAGTTTCATCCGAGCCTGGAATGTGCAAAAAAGATATTCCTCACGACTACAATTCTGAGTATTGTATAGTCAGGCACGACAGTGAGACGAATGATGGGTGGCTAGTCGTCAGTGATGACTGAGTCTACATGGAAACGCTTTTGAAAGATGCATTATCTTTGTGGTTCTTGGTTGAAAAATTCCATTATATGTGTTAGGGTTTAGCAATGAGTTCTGACAGGAGATACTCTCTGAGGTCCTTATGCTAGTGTTTGTTCCCACACAACATGCGATATTGAGCATGGTCCCGAGCGGAACATTACAGAGGATCTCGCAACAGTAATCATAAGAGGGGTACCAATATCAAAACCATGGCTAGTTTTGCCTTTTCTTCTGTTCATGACTGCGTCTGAAGGTACTCCAATGCGGAGGCAGATATTTCGACCCCAATAGAAGGAACCAGTCGCATTGACAGGCTCACCTATGCTGTTGACCCCACCGATGGACAGTGAAATGTCCTCATTGAGATTGCATTCTTTTCCACTTGAATGCTTCTCATTGACTTCGCACACTACCACATTTTGAAAGCAATCGCGTGCAGGTATTTCTCCAAGTGAACTTTGCATTCTCTGCAGAATGTCATCACGTCCAATGCAAGGAAGGAATAGTTCAAGTGGACCAGAACCCTTTATTCCGTAATACGCCTTCTTGGAATCAATGTACCCTAAGCCACCATACCGCTCCAGCTTATGTTTGGCCGTTTTCTCGCTTTCACCCAAATCCAGCACCCACCCTTGATTGTAGAGTTGGGCTCCTCTAGGTAGCATGATGTCCAAGTCTTCTCCGTTAGTTCCTGAATGAACGATATCACCCAAAGAGTTCTTCAAAATAGGATCGTATGTGGTCCGACAGTGCACGGGATTCATTTTCCAAGATATTTGATCCACTCCATGTAAATTCATCTCATGCCCATAAAAAAGAGAATAAACTTCTTTTGGAAGTATTCTATTGCCATGAATTGGCGGAGGAAGCATAGTCTGGCCCACAGACTCTTTAGTGTCGGGAAGATCACCTCTCGACACAACAGAAGCAACCAACTCCAAGACAGCAATGAAATGCATTGCGAGCAACCAGCCATACATATCATGCTCCTTAACACCCGGATGGTGGCTAAAGACGCAAAGTCTCAGTAGGTCAGTAACAAATTCCATTGGTGAGGATTTATGCATTGCACACGTACTGACCTTGTCTGCCCAGGAGACCCTTTTGGCGCCCCAAACTCTCTCCACGATTGGAATCCTTTCGGAAGTAACGATTCTCTCATCTCAAGGACGCCCTGAGTTGCATCCTCTATGCTCAAAACTATTGGATCTTTGGCAGTTCCTGTATCAACATACCTGCATTTTCCATTTTCATGAGATGAATTGGGTCGTCAGAAAAGAGTACACTCGTTGGACAAATGCACCATCATACGTACTTTTGCAACAACTCATACCGCTCCCGAGCGATGCTGATGCTTGTATCTTTGACAACGATCATCGGCTGCCTTTTCAACGAAAGTGCATGCCGCATGTACGCTTCCAAGCCATTTGGGTCTCCACCGGCTTCGTTCATGCTGAAATCCCACGAAAGAACGTCAACATCATCGCCCAAAAAGTTCTCGAGGCACCAACCATACGGGAACGACGGCACGCCGCCGATAGCTGCATTTCGGACATCCAACCTAATGCCAAGAAGTTCCATTGGTCTTTTGAGAAGCTTTTCCAGGACGAACGGGTAGCTTTGATGGAAGTAGTTGCCTCTTCCCACTGTCACCGAGTACCCTCCGAATGCAATTTTGAACGGCCGTTCGTGTTTCTTTGCCTCTAGGATGCGGAGAGCAGTGTGCTTCAGTCCCGACGGAATCTTCTGCATGTCATATGCATCAAAGAGTTCATCAGCTTCGGAGTGATGATTAGCTCCCGATGGCTGAAACGTCGTCACTCCTTTATGTATCCAGTGCCGAGCAGCATTCTCGGCGAGACCTACATTTTCCTCGCCATAGAGGGTCGTGAATCGTTCCCTCAGCCTGGATACCTCAACATAAAATTCAGCTAGGCTGTTTTGATTGGCCCTAGATTGACCGGATGAGGCGATAACATCACGAATGCCAAATGCATCGTATCTCGAGCGTTCCGGATCAAGGTGGAAGTCAGGGAAGTTATCCACCCCCCGATCGTTCTCCGACGCCCCATACTTGCGAGGCGTCAATGCAGGAGCTGCGATGATGTGCGGCGAATGCGACGAGAGGCTCTGTGGAAACGACATCCAAAGGACGAAGTGCGCGACGACCCAGCCTATGCACAAGATGCAACATCCGACCTTGAACGTGAGTAGGACGAATGATTCCTCCTCGCTTTTGGCCGCGTCGCGTCTTCGCCTCCGGCGGCGGTAGCGGTGTTCACCCATTTCATCGCGATGCTGCCCTGGTCGAGACGACGGTCCCTCGTCCGTCGGGTGATTGCGGTGCGGCCGACGCCGACATCGTCATTGCTCGGCTCTCGGCTCCTTCGATTTTGTGGTCAATTTTGTCCGATGTCGTTGTCGGGTGTGGTGTGTTTGGCCTTGGCCATTTTTTATGGCGCCCATCGCCCATCGCCCATCGCGCGCCGGCACAACAAAGCACAAAGGGCAGACGCCTTCCACGAGGAGCCTTGCGCCACGTACTTGCGCACAACCCAAAACCCCGGCGGCGGCGGCGCGGCCACCCCGGCCGCGATTGCCCGTTGCCCGCTACCAAGCCGCTACGCTGCCCGTTGATCGGACGCACAATGTTATAGCGGCGGAACGGTACGAGCCACTTCTACGATGAAATTCTTGGCCTCGGTAGCGTTGCTGACAGTCGGAAATGGAGTAATCGTCAATGCATTCGGTGTCGCGTCGCCCCCAAGCCGGGTGCCAGGCGTGCCAAAAACCCGTCTCTTCGCTACCGTCGAGTCGGCACGTCCTCCGTCGACGAAGGGGGCCGACAAGTACGTCGATCTCATCGATTGGTTCCTCTCGTCAAGCGAGAAGTCGTACATAACACCGAAGGTGACCATCAGGCCATCGACGCGCGGAGGCCTCGCCACGGGCGGATACGGAGTGTTCGCCAGCGAAGATGTCGCCGAGGGAGAGCTGCTGATGCGCATCCCCAGAATCTGCTGCGTCACGCTCGACGATGCCCTGAACGACGCGGAGTGTGGACCCGCGTTCAAGCGGTTGATGGAAAAGGCTGGGCCGGGCTCCGACACCGTCGTTCAGGCCGGATACTTGGCGAAAGAGTACTTGCTGCTGCAAGAGTACGACCGGCGCGTCGAGGCGGGTGCGAAGCCCGACGATGATTCGGAAATGAGGAGATTAAGCAACATCAAGTTCGCTCCGTACCTACGCACTCTTCCTTGGAAACGTGGAGTGAATGCACAGGAGCATCATTTGTTTTGGGAGGACGGGGACGTAGATGCCCTGCTGAAGGGGAGCTTGGCGTACCCCGATGCTCTCGAAACGAGAGCCACTGTGAGTCAGGTGCAGAGTGACCACAAGTCAATATCCATAATATTCTCGTGCACTCATGCTTTTGTAATACTTCCAGGTTAACCTGGCAACCACAGTATTGAACGGGATAGTCGGTCCAGTGATTAGAACAGCAAGGGGCAAGGGAGAGGAAGTGAAAGAATCGAGTGGATTTCGCTTTCCGTGGCAGTCCGAAGAGGAGGAAGCAGAAGATGATGCGAACGCGATTCTTGATGGCCTCGATGAAGCAGTTAGGGGTGCATTCGTGATCAACTTGACTCGCGCGTTCTCTGAATCCTCTGGCAAAGGCGATGACAAACAGGAAGATCGCCTGGAACCTGTTTTGGACATGATGCAGCACTCGAACAATCCCAACGTAAGTCACAAAACTGCTGAGGACGGCAGCATCGAAGTGACAGCGAAGGTCAATATTGCAAATGGCGATGAGCTTTTCAACCAATACAGGGGAGAGGATGATGCCAACATGCCCTACCACAAGTTTTTCACCAGATTCGGTTTCGTGCCGGGAGTGATCGAGCCCGTTGCTAATTTGATTGCAGAGAGAAGCACCATTTTCTTTCCTCAGCGGGCTGAGGTCTAACTCTTTCAGCAGAAGCATTGTATTCCAAGCACATTAAGACCGTTCCGTAGGACAACCGGTGCTCAATTATTGTACTTCTACTCCCCAGCAATCTGTTTAGTGGCGTATCTGAACCTTTATAAGCTAGATCACAAACAATCTCCGCTTCGGATTGAGGTACTCACATAAGACAGCCATGTCATGAGACTGATAGAATTTCAATTAAGTATGATATCCTGCTGTGAGGAAGATGCGGTCTTCCTTTGGTTTTTGCATCTAAGAAGTAGGTACTATAATAGAGACACATCATCACTGCCAACACATTGAACATACCACGATAAATGAGTTGAACAAGAATATTCACTCTCCAAAAGGTGACATCGAGTTGTTAATTACCGCCACGCATTTGCACCAGCAGAATCTCCCGCCCTATTCACCTACGCCTAGATGTATGAGCTCCATGCCAAGATATCCCATACTTTCATGAATTGACCATGGCCTGCATTTACATATCAGGAGCAAATCCATAAGCCTGCTTAAATTCACTGCTCATCTCTGCTTCCTCCCTACCAAGTTCTGATTCTACTGCGGCTCGCTCTTCTTCCTTCTCAATCTTTTCCGCCATCCGCAATGCCTTCGCCTTTTTGCCAGACCTATTGTCGATATCCTGCCGCTCAAGATGCAAGCGTCCAATAGTTTCTCCAAAGATATTGGTAGTCTGATTCTTCTTCTTCTTTGCCTTGACCCCAGCAGGCTGTTTGATGGCAAGTTTCCACACATCAGGTGTGGCAAATTGCGTACGCCGTATCTGGAGAAGAAGGTATTAGGCAATTGTTCAATTGTTAGTGATACCTGGTCTTGCACAAATCTTACCTTGAAATCCATGTCGGGTCCACTGGGTGTGAGATATGGTACCGGTGCCTTACCACCCTTCGGATCTTTCTTGAGCTTCATGTAGTAAGTTCTCTGGTGAACAATGGGATGGGCTTCCTGACCACCCAGATTCGATTCAGCAGCAGTAAACACCATAACGTGGTCCAGTCCGCTCAATATGAGTGAATCCACGGGATCTCCACGGTAAAAATCTATGAGAAGATTTTGCAGACGCTTCAGGTTCACGTCCGATGACCATGAGTCACCGACGAACTGAAGCAGCGGCTTGCTCCCCAGGCGCTTCTTTGGAAGCCCCCCAAAATCGTTCAAGGACCTGTAGCGCAAAATACCGATTTCCACCATATCAAGGACACGTCTATCGAAAGTGCGACCCATGACAAGATTGTTCGGCCTCTTCTTGTTGTGGCTGGCGAGCGCGAACAACGAGGCGTCGTTTTTGGTGGTGAGAAATTCCAAACTTTGCTGCCCCTCGTCGTCGAACGGCACGATCATGTTGTTTTTCGTGAGAAGCTTGGCATGCGGCGACTGGACGGACCTCATGTCCTTGAGGACTGTGGCCATAGCGTCCGAGCATCGAATGCCCCTAAGGAGGAGCGAGCCTTTCGCGCCCTCCACCAACTGCGACTCCTGGCTTTTGAGGTATCGTTGTATCCTAGCCTTGGGCTGTTTGCCCCCTGAAATCTGCTTCGCCTTGGCCGTTTTGGCCTGATGCGGAGTCGGCGCCATCTTACTGATCTATGTTATTGCGCTATTGGTCGAGTCGGGGGGTGTTGTCAATGTGATCGAAGCCGCTATCCGGCATCAGATAACTACGTACTAGCAACAGGATCTCATGGTTTGGGTGTTGGATTTGTTCTTCGCATCCATCCCCCTCTCGCCTGCCGCTTGCTGATGATGGATGGTTACAAATGACAGTCACGCCACCCCTCGCGCGGGAGAGAACGGTCGACGGAAAGACGGCGATCTGCAGCTCTTCTTATTTACCTCGTTACTATGCGTATTTTGGCGAATTAATATCAGACGTAGGATAGTACCGAACAATATCGCCAAATAGGGCTGAATTTCCGCCGTCCGACGCGACCGCTGTCGGACCACTTTTGAGCTGATAGTAGAGGGAACGGTAGAGGTGCGTCTAGCAAGCATCCCCGGCGGCCATGAGCTCCCCATGGAGGAGAGCTCGGCGACGAAGCTCCGTATGGTGGAGAGCTCGGCGATGAATCGCATGAGTGCGGTAACGGCCGGATATCGCCGCGCCATTGGTTGCAGGCGACACCCTGCGGCCACAGTGTTGGTCACTGCGCTCGAGGAGATGCGGTTTGAAGTAACTGTACTCGTGAACTCACTCTCTCGTTCTCAAACATTGTCCCTTCTACACGACGGTCGAAACAACAGTATCAAATTTCGCTGCAACCATGGACGCCGAGAAAGTTGCCGAGCTGCGCAAGAAGCGTACCTTCAAGAAATTTACCTTCCGTGGTATTGAGCTCGATGCTCTCCTTGACCTCACTAACGATGAGCTCATGGACCTTGTCACCTGCCGTGCGCGCAGGCGCATGTCCCGTGGCCTTAAGCGCAAGCCCATGGCGCTCATCAAGCGCCTGAGGCAGGCCAAGAAGGAGGCCCCCACCGGCGAGAAGCCCCGTGGTATCAAGACCCACCTCCGTAACATGATCATTGTTCCGGAGATGATCGGGTCGATCGTTGGTATCTACAACGGAAAGATGTTCTGCGGTGTGGAGATGAAGCCGGAGATGGTCGGCATGTACCTCGGAGAGTTCGCTATTACGTACAAGCCCGTGAGGCACGGACGTCCCGGTGTGTCCGCTGCCCACCAGACGCGGTTCATCCCTCTCTAAATTGTGTTAACAGTAAAAACAAGGTTCAATCAGAGGCTCTCCTGTTGTTTCGATTGAATCACCATCGCTCTTTGGTGCGTCACCTGCAATTCTGGTGAAGAGGATATTTCTCAGTTTTCAGCTGGCTGATGTGATACCACCCATGATAAGTCTACTGGAAGATGAGTTTCACAGATGCACCTGTTGAGTGGCACATTGGACTCTTCCGTCCTGTTCCATTTTCTGAAATGTTTTGCCTTGTTGCAGGGTGATAACAGCTTTGTACCATTACAATGCCTTACATGTGTATTAGCTGGACCGTTGCCTGTGCTGCTCAAGATTGAGCCGGATGGTAGCACCTCTCCCGATGTGTCTGTTGACTGATCCACAATCTCTTGTAAATGCACCAATAAGGAAAAGCCGAAGCTAGATGCAGAAATCAATCAGAGTCATGATACTGATGTCATGGCAATTATAATCACACGGACCACCTGATGTTCTGCGATGTGAAGCAGTTGTATGTAAAACATAATGCCCATCATGTTCTCTGCCCTCTGCAAAGAAGCACATGAATCAGAAAATATGTTGTAACAAAAGCCATAACCAAATGCTACAGTAATGAAACTAACATGCAAGTAAGATCAGGTTGTTTGTGATTATCTGCAAGAGAAGAATGGACACTGCAAAATTCCAGTTCCTCAACAGATTTGATTGTCATTGAGGGAATATATTTGACACACAAGAAAGGGCCATAATCATGCTCATATGTCACGTTTCATTCACTGTAATGTTTCTCTCATATTGGTGAGGCAATTCCGCCTGATGGGGCTTGAAGCTCGGAAAGCAAAGTGAATCAATACAACATAGACTTAAGGGTGCACGGGCGTGAAGCACCAAATCAACTAGCCGGGTCCTAAGCCCAAGTGGAGACATAACATCATCATGGGGTGCTCAATAAGTGAAATTGCTCATTTTGTTTATCTAAAAGCGCAAAGGCTTGCACAGGTGTGTTGTCAGCTTCATCAATAGCAAGCATTCTTCTTCCCATCTTCAGCGTACAGTGTTAAAACCATGTGAGATATGAATATTAGAGGTAGATGACCTCTGGGGGTTGGATACACCGATCCCGGAGCAGTGGGAGGGAAAGCAAACCACTTTAAATAGCTCTGTGGGGCGATTTACATAGTATACATAAAGCATACACAAAATCTCAAAAGCAAAGAAGAGGTATGACTAGCTTAGTTAAGTTAATGTATCATCATTCAAGAACAAGCTCTGTGCCGTTCTTTTTTTTGTCCACCATATTGTCCCAAACAGTTTCAAGGGTTGAAATTGAACAAGTCTTTCAACTCTTGACCCTCTTGCAATGCTGGCATGTCTTCTTGGTGACCTTGGCTGTGATGTTTGTTAGGCTATCCATCTGAAGTATGAAATTTCATGTTTGTTTTTCTGAAGCAGTGCCATTTGGTACTTCTTGCATTCTTCAAAACAGTACCCTATACACAGGCTAAGACAAAAGTTTTGATAAACTACAGAGTCAGAGTGAGCACATCAATGTCAATAAGTAGCACCCCTAAAATAGCACCCCCAGGTATCAGTATCATGTCTCTGCCTCTATGATATGCAGGGAGAGTGTATTTATAAAACACAGAGAACATAAATATCTAAGAAGGTCGTGGCATCGGCAAATGCCACATGTGACTTGTGACATCCTGGTCACAATTTCGTATACTGCATAATTACTCATTACTACACACTATTTAGCCACATTGCACACTGTCATCGTGATTTATTATCCAACGCAGATATGAGTACCAAAAGATGTCAAGCTAGAGATAGAGATGTTAGAGCTTCTCTCATCTGCTGAAGCTGAAGCCTGAGCAAAGGAACACCTCTTCCTCTTGCTCCTGATGTTGTTCATTGAATCATCATTCTTCACTTCTTCGAATTATATAATGCCAATATAATGCATTATAATTTGCCAATCAAGTCTACTTTTGCATAAAACAGACAATGCATGCACCTGTGTAAGCTGGACCAAGAACATCAGGCAGCATATCTAAATGCAACAAACAAAAAGTGTGATCAGTCATACATGAATCCAAGCTTTGGAGAAGGTTGGGGCTGTCAGATGAATTGGACCATCAGCAAGAATCATTGTTCTCAATCACCATCATGTTGTTGTTCAACAAAGGATTAACAATGGGGTTCGAGATCCCCATCAAAATTATGAAGAGCAGCGCATCCAATAGCTCAGATGGCTTTGAGCACAGGTAGACATCAGGAGATTCCGGGTTCGAATCCCGGGCAGGATTGTGTATGTCTTGTCCTGTTGGCCCAACGGTAAGGCACCTGACTACGGATTCCTTTTGCTCACATGAACCTTCATAGATATGTCTTTGCCAACAACCAGGGTAGTCCATGGACAGTCCTTACACTTACATCCCCCAGTTCCTTAAAAGTTTAGTTTTTGTTTCCTTACAGGTTTTGATTACCAACTGCATCCGATGTACGTAGGATTAGCAGAATGGATCACACCAAGAGTTGGTAGACGCACCGGTTTAGCAGAACAGATCACACACAAGACTAAGATTAGATAGAGGTATCCGATGTAGGCAGGTTCAGCAGAACGGATCGCACCAAGCTTAGGTATGTAGAGGTGTCCAATGAATGTAGGTTTAGCACACTCCAACTGGGACTCCGGATCTCCACGGGCCTAGTGCATAAGTGGGTTTAGCAGAACGGATCGCACTGAGATTAGATAGGTGTAGGTATCCAATGAGTGTAGGTTTAGCAGAATAGATCACACCAAGATTACCTAGGTATTAGTACCTATGTTGCTAGAAGAAAAGAATTCAAAGGAGTTATTGTCAGGATGTGGCGCTTGTCCACCCAAAGCTTGCAGCTGCCGTGCCACAATAAAACAATAAAAGTTCTACCACTTCTCATAGCTTTCATAGTTGGAGAAAATCAGTGCATTGTAGTCCTGATCTCTCGAAGAGCATCAGCATATGTCGAAGAGAATTTCGCCATGATTGAGCAACAGTTGGACAACTTCTGTGAGATGGAACAATCCACTTACAAACTAAGCAAAGTATGTCACTGGAAATCATCAGTCATGCAGAGGAGGTTTAGCTCTGGAACTAATCATGAGGCACAGATCTCAAGTTTTCTGCCATCAAAGCTCCAACAAGTTTGTTTGGTCAATATTGTATAGACATGCCTACATGAACATTTAAACTAGAACACCAACAGCAGTTTCCAACAGGCAGAGTCGCCACATCTTTCTCTCCTGTGCCAAGGCATAAAATCGCCACGGTGTCTGTGCAGTATCAACTTTACATCTCCAGCACCCATCTCAAACGATCGACGGAGCGGCCGCTCCCATACCAGTCTCGCTGCAGCACGTCCCCTTGTACGTCTCGTACTCTCCCGTGTGCCGCGCCATCTGCGCCGCCACGCAGCAGCTGCACCACATGCTGCAGCACAGGTCCTCCATCCCCGCGCACCTCTCCTCTGGAATCGAGTACTTCGCGCGGACCGACTCGCGCGTCCTCATGAGCGAGTAGATGGAGTAGATGGTGAAGGCCACGCCGCCGATGAATCGGACGACGGGGATCCAAGAGGGGATCTGGTAGTAGCCGTTGTAGGCCTCGATCATCTCGAGGGAGATGGTGAAGATTGTGTAACAAATGAGGAGGGTGACGACCACCTTGAAGGTGTTCTTGGTGGATTCGTGGGGAGCGTACTCGCCGAGCCAGTTGAGGCGCAGGCGCTGCATGACCTGGGCCATGGCGACTGGAGGCATACGAGGAGAGAGGCAGTTCGTAAGATATATGTCATGCTCGATGCAAAATGCAGTGGTATGTATCTTTTGCACAACTGTCCCACTCACCCTGAGTGAAGCAGAGGGCGCACCACAGACTGGGGTGCAGAATGCCGGCGTTGGCAACGTCGAACAATCCATCCTTCCATTGTCCCGTGGGGATGTTCACGCGAGGCTCTCCCACGGCGAAGTCGTCCGGCAGCGGGACGAGGAAGATCTGTCCCTCGACGACGCCCCCGGGCGGGACCTCGACGCTGATCGTCTTCTTGGCGTCGGGGGCGCCCACCTCGGCCTCGAAGACGTATCCCTCCGGGAGGGTCGAGGGGGCGATGACGTGAACCTTTACGGGGATGTCCTTGACCCCGCCCTCGTCGGCGAAGGCTGACTCCTTGTAGTCGGTCTCGGATTCGGACGCCATGGTGTATCTTTCGAGGGTGCAGGGGTATTATGCCAGTCGGCGTCCTTGCGGGATGGAAGGAGTGGCCGCCTCGACCGCGGCCCCGGGACGCCTTGCAGCGGCATCATCGTGCGTTGAATTGGGAAACTTCCAAAAGTTGCTTTTTGCAAGTTTGGGTTCTGCGTTCATTCTGCGTGCCATCACAATGCTGAGAAAGATCCGTCTATTTAGTCATATTTGAATTAATTTGAATGCGTTAGCTTTCCATGTCCTATTTAGGAATCAATATCTTTTACCCTCACGAATGGTATCGAGAAGCTACCGCCGAGAACGGCAGGCGTGAAATCCGCCAAAAATTTGGCGCGAACGACATCAGGTCGTCTAATTTAGATCACATCTCGTGCTGAGAAAAAGTCAGCCAAAAAGATTCATTCGCTCTCTTGTTCGCTCACATCATTCAAACCGAAGAGCGAAGACGACGACGAAGAGGGCAACGCAACCATGGGCGGCGACCACGACGGCCCCTCGGACGAGGAAGCCTCCGGCGGAGGAGGAGGCGGGGGAGGAGCAGACCGGGCGGTCCTCTCTCCCGATCGGGGCGACGGCGGGAACTCTGCGGCGGCGATGGAAGCGGAGGGAGTGGCATCCCCGCCTCCCCCGCCGCCGCCGCCCGGACCCCCTCCGCCGCGACACCACTCGTCGAGTAGTCCCAGCAAGGCCAGGTCGAACAACAAGAGCGGGAGCCGCGGAAGCAGACGGGATCGAGATCGGCATCAGCGGGAGGAGGAGGAGGAGGCGCCGAGATATCCCACGACCATCGAGATCACCGCCGGCCCCCGCTCCTCGCGCAGGAGGGTCCACGCTGCCGTTGGCGGCGGCGGAGGACGCTCGCACGATCATCATCGCAGCTTCGACGGCAGCGAGCAGCCGGGCGGCGGACTCGGAGGCCATCACGGAAGGTCGTCGTCGGCTGCTTCGGGAGGAGGAGGAGGAAACTACTACGAGTTTCCCTCCCCCTCGCCGGACACGACCATGATGGAGGAGTCCGCGGACGGGGGAGGAGGCTCGCGCGGAGGAGAGTCCGGGACGATGCGGGGATGGCATCATCATCAGCATCATGGGGGTCATTCGATGCCCACGCAGCATCGCCTCCCCCAGTTCCCTCCCACCCACCAATCTTCTCCCTCCCCCTCGCCGCGCAACAAGCGGGGACAGGTATTGGTGCACTACCATCCCCAGCTGGGAGACGAGGGTTTCGAATCCACCCTCCTCGATCAGGTACCTTCCTCCGAGGAGCGTCGATCCCGCCAGCAGCAGCGAAGCAGCCCCTACCCCGCCGGGAGGGGGATGCACACCCGCGCCATCGACGATTTGAGGGAGGAGGAGATGGTGGCAGTCGGCAACGGTGGCAATAATGGCATTGGCGGCACGAACGACGAGTTCAACAACGCCGCCACGAGGCAGATACGTCGGCGTGTATTCCGCGCGGCCATGGAGCGGGGATTGCACGATGATCGCAGGAGGAAGAAGATGCTGGACGCCGACGCGGACGTTGGCGGACCGCCGAGTCTCAGGGTCGACGTCGCGAGGGGCGCCAGTGATGATGATGGGGCGCGGGAGTCGATCGTCAGCCCGCTGGGCATGATGTCCCCCCAGGCCGCGAACGGGGGGAAGAAGTCGACCGACTCCTTGGCGTCGGAGAACGGGGGGGACATGCCCCTCTCGCCGCGATCGGGCGCCGTGCCCGGACCCGGACCCGGCGCCGACGGCAAGAAGGGCGGGGGCGAGTTCCTTTCCCCCGACAGGACGGAGCAGTCCTCGCTCGAGGAGTTGCGGTCGCCCCCTCCTCCCGCGCCTCCGTCGCACCCTCCCTCCTATCGAACGATAGTCCAAAATCTCATCGCCGAGAACGAGCCGGAAAAATTGTCCCAGATCGATCGCGTCATTGAGAAGTACTCGGGGAGGGAGGAGGATCTGATCAGGAAGCTCGATTTGAGGTACCGCCGCCGGAGGGCCAAGAGGGAGGAAATTATGGGGGACATACGGCATACACATGCGCGCGGTGCGAGCAGGGAGCACGTGGCGGAGGAGGAGGAGTACCCCGCGGTCGAACAGTCGGACACGGGAACCCACAGCGGACTGGGGAGTAAGCCGTCCATGATCGAGGTGGAGAGGGTGAAGGAGGGACCGCTCTCGGCGAGGGAGGTCGAGGCGATGACGTCCCCGGACAGGATCACGTTCATCAAGCTGGACGACGGCAACGGAGGCAAGAAGCGAGTTCACGGTGCAGATACAATCTCAAATAAACTGGGCAACGATGGCGAAGGCGACGACGATGGCGATCGAATCAACGAAACGACGAGCGGGTCCGCGAGGAAGGACCGGAGCAGCGCCGTCATGGCAATGCAGAGCTGGGACAGCCGCGAGAACGGGGCCAACGATGGAGACATTGACGAGCCGCGGATGCCGCCCCGCATAATGAAGAAGTCGCTGCCGGCGGCCATATCGGACTCCACAAGGACCGACGTGCACTCGAATGCAAAGGCTAACGATGCCATCGCCCCCCCGGGTCCGATGGTCGAGGATGATGATGAAGAGGACGACGATGATAATTCCGGCTTCATCGGCATACCCAGCGTGCCGAGGGTGGACACCATCGAGAACGACAACAACAACAACGAGGTGGAGCACCTCGGCAACCAGGTGATGAAGGAGAGGATAATGAGGGGAAGGCAGAGGGCGGCCGCAACCCTCGACGCTGCCTCGCCCCAGAGGAGTGAGACGGCCAACAACCTTCCCGGCAGCCAGCCCGAGTCGCCCAGCGTCGCCAACGACAGCGCCCACGGCGGAGGCCTGAGGCAGGCCTACTCGTACAACGACGGCATATCGGTCATCACCATGGAGACCAAGGCGACGCGCGGCAAGCATAAGCTTCCGGGAGGCGCGGGGTATGACGACGACGATGGCGGGGGGAAGATGATGAATTACTCGTTCGACGAGGCGCTGAAGCGACCGCCCAACTCCATCACCGTGGAGGACACGAGCGGTAGCTTCGAGAACAAATCCGCCGGCAAGGGATCCGCGGGCAAGGGATCGGCCGAGAAGTCGGCCAGGGTGCAAAAATTGGTTCCGGAGGTCGAGACCGAGGAGGAGAAGGCAGTGGCGGCCGAGGCATCGCGGCAGATTTCCGAGAAGATAGACGACTTCGAGGCGAGGATCCAGGCGCAGAAGAGGATAGTGGAGGAGGAGAATGCCAGGAAGGAGTCACCCGGAAAGAATGAGGCCAAAAATGAGATGCAGTTGATGCACGCCGACGGCGAGCTTGACGATATTGCTTCGATGATTCAGGCGTCGAGAGGGGGCGGGAGCTTCGCCAAGGGCTCGACGGCGGGGGACCGAGCCGTCGATGACGACGGGGACGCCAGCGCGCGCGAGGCGAACGAGGCGGAGGAGGATGACGTGGAAACCATGGACATCGGGAGGGAGGAGGAGGAAGTCCGCCCCGCCAGCCCGAAGATGATTGAAAGCATCTTGTCCAGCTTCGATGAGGCCGACCAGGAGGACTTTGTCGGGGCGAAGTCGAAGCCACCAAAGCATCCCGGCGAGTCCCCGTTCGAACGAAAGGCGTCCAACATCGCCGAGGAGGAAGGGCATTTTGTTTCGGCCCTCGACGAGGACTTGGTTCACATGGAAAAGCCCGAGTACCCCCCCGATCGATTTAAGGCCGCAGGCGATGCCCACGACGACAATCGCACCATCAGCACGATCGGCTCCCGGCACTCCCTCGCTGAGAGGGCCATCGCCGACGCCACCCGCGACGAGCTCAAGCGGCGGCGCGAGGTGAACGACTTCCAGCGGCGGCGCGAGATGCGGTCCGTCGGCGGGGGCGGGGGCGGCGGCAACGACGACGACGCGAACGCGAGCGCCATGAGCATGGGTGGGGTCAACGACGGCAACGAGGAGCTGGAGGAGGAGATAGCGAGGCTCATTGCCGAAAAGGAGTCGAGGTTCCAGGCGGAGAAGGCGGTGGCGCTGATGAAGGCTCAACGGGAGCTGGAGGCGGAGAGGAGGGCGAGGTTCGAGGCGGACGCGGCGAGGATGAAGGCCGAGGAGGAGCTGCGGAAGCTCAAGTCGGCGGCCCAGGGAGCGGCGAGCGTCCAACTATCGACCCAAGCGGGCATCGATGACGTGTCTGCCGATGACGAGGCTCGGATAATCAGCTCGGCGTCAGGTCCTGCCGCGGATTCCGAAGATGATTTGGAACCAGCCACCAGCTCGCTGGAAAGACTGGCGCTCAGTCCTGGAAAGGATGAAGAAACGTATGTCGATCCAATTCTACAACTTCGCTCGCCCACCGAGGGCTTGCCATCTTCTAACGATGAGGCAGCGCCCGGAGGTCTTGAAACGAGTGAATCGTTTGACAGCAACGCAAGGATAAAGGCCGAGTTTGCCCGGATCAAGGCGGAGCAGGAGCTGGAGAGGCTCAAACTGGAAAAGATGGCAGCTGAGGCCGAGGCCGCGAAGGTCAGGGCCGAGGAAGAGCTGGAACGGCTGCGACAGGAGAGAGCCGCGAGTAGGGAGGCGTGGGCTTCGGCGGTTGCGGCGGAGGATGGCCCCGAGGAGAAGATCGATGATGAACCGGGGGTGATGGGGAAGAAAGATCTTGCCCACGTGCTGATGGGATCTTTCGACGAATCCGAAGGGGAAAGAGAAGAGCAAGTAGTTCTGAATCAGGAAAGAGCTGAGGGCAGGGAGGCATACGAGTCGGCGATTACAGCGGCCGAGGAACAAATCAAGATGGTGGCAGAGGAAGGACCAGGAAAGATTGGGAACGACGACACCCCTGATGCGCGCGATGCCTCCCTTGACTCGGAGGCCAGCGCGAGGCTAGAAGCGGAGGCCTCGCGGCTTGAGGCCGAGCGGGAACTCGAGAGACTCAAGTTGATGAGGGCGATGGTGGCCGAGGCCGAGGAAGAGGCGGAAGGACTTGAAAGCCAAGAATCAGAGGATGATCTGGAGCACGTGAATTCTGACGAGGACCACGTGGAGAGAATCCGCCACGGTTATTCCTCCGATGAACATGAGGATCGACAAGCTGATCACCAAACTGAAGTTCAGGAAAAGTCTAGCCAAGAGATTGGGTCTTCATCTGATGATGGCATTCCTGAATCAGAGATGAATCATGTCAGTAGTGTTGGCGATGGACATGAGTTGACACCTATGTCGCCGCCAAGCCAGGAAGCGGGGATTGATAGCGAGCGCAGTGCATCGACGCCGGCGATCAAGAACGATGAGCCTGATTCTCCTTCTCCAGCTATGATTAATGCTCCAACGTTGGCCCCAGATTCTGAACCAAACAGCCCCGCCGATACACATACAGACATGTTGTTAGAAAAAGGAGATGGCGAGGCGCAGATTCATCATATTGCCCGGGTGACATTTGAGGGAGACAGATGGAAGGGTCAGCTTTCGTTCACTACAGGGTCCAAGATCGAAGCCCACCCGGATCAGAAGGGAAAGTGGTGGCTTGGAAGGTGTGGAGGTCGAACGGGATGGTTTCCGAAATCCGCTGTCGTGCCGGCTTCCGAGTATCTTAGCAGCGTGCTAAGCAGTCCCTCCTCGGACGTCGCGCCTCGGGATGACGACGAGGGCATGCCGCAGCTTTCGGGAGATGAACTCAATGCAGTGTACGACCTCATTCGCAACCCATCGGACGACCCCCTCGACGAAGGAGGAGACGCCGAGTCGGATGATGGCAGCAGTTCGCCCGCCAAGAGCCGGTGGCTCGCTGGTGGCGCTGGCGATGCCATGGCCCGGCCTGGCCGTGACGGTTCCCCTCCTCCTTCGCGTTCGGATCCCTCGGAGATGGCTGGCCTGTCAGAACGACTGTATCTCTCAAATGACGACGGATCTTGCAGCACCAAGGCTGATGAAGTTGTTGCAAAGCCCTCGCCATCTGTCTCTGTGAGTCCTGGAGGACAGGGCAATGACATCACAAACGAAGCTGGTGATAGCGTCAGCAAGGATGAGTGTCCCAAGAGCAGTTCGCAACATTCGGGCACTACACCTACAGCAGTGCAGGCCAAGGAAACACCTAAAGACTCGACGCCCGCCAGGCCTAAGCCAACACCTGGATGGAGAGCCGCCAAGGATCCGAAGTCGGGTCTCACATACTATTTTCACACCGGGACAAGAGAGGTAAGTCATTCGGCATGTAGAAGTCCATTACTTGGCCTAATCGCGTCTTACCATACATAACAATTTCTTCAGACCACATGGAGGAAACCGCCTGGTTTTGTCTCAAATCAAGCTCCAGTCATGGGCACATCTTGGACTGGTTCGGCTACTGCATCAAAAGGAAAGCCAAAGACAGAAGAAAAGAAAAGGGGTGGCGGCTCGAGAGGCATCTTGGGCTTCCTATCGAAGATGAAGAAGAGTGGTAAATCCGATGACGAATCCTCACAGAAGTCCTCACACAATGCTAGAAAAACCAAGGACCCAGTCAAGGTTGTAGAAGCCGGGGCGATGTCGCCAGAAGAGAAAGAATTCCAAGAAATGCAATCCAAACTCAGCCAGCATACGCCGAAGGCGGTCGATAACGAGCCAAAGGCTGGTGAGCTGAAGCTGCTAGCAGAGGAAACGGAGTCTCCAACAAAGGACTTCTGGACTACCTTGGACGACCCCTCCAGTGACGACAAAAGTGAGCACTCAGAGACCTCCGAGGGAACCGAAGACGAGAGCTTGTTTTCAAAGAGTGCCATCAAGACGACTGTTGGGAAGTGGGCAGGCGCGATTGCAGAAAAGATGAACAGCCCACCCAACCGCCCATACGAAACCTTGAACGAAAGCATGGAGCAGCAGGTGGCACAAAAAGATGTAGCGAATGCGGATACGACAACTCTGGAGGTGGAAAAGTCCTCCAGCATGTTAGAATCAAACGACGGCTCGTCTACAGCTGTTAAAGAGCTGAATTCACAACCACAACCTCAACCTCCGGAGGTTGATGAAATGAATCAAACGGCAGATAGTGCAGCAGCCTCTGCTTATCAATCTGAGACGGCTGAAGAACAGTCAACGAATGACATGTCCTCATCTGCCAATCTAGATCAAGACATAACCGATGAGGCTGTTTCTGCTATGGTTGACGATTTTGAGGCGGCACTAGAATCGACCATATCTGATTTGTGCTGCGCAGAAATATCAGGGGACGCCGAGAGGAGTCATACTGTGCCCACAGCCGCCGTCGCCCAGGATGACCACTCTACGCCCGTCGAGGCACCCATCGAATCGGAAGACAAAGCTGCAGCGGTTGAGGATGAGGTCCCAACGAAGACTGAGCCCAAGATAGCACCCCAGTCCCCGAGTGACGGTGCTGGCGGAGATGCGAAGAAGAGAACTCGGTGGCGGTCGGCTATCGACGCGGCGACTGGCAGAACTTACTATTACATCAAGGGGACTCATCAAGTGACGTGGGAGAAACCGAAAGATTTGTATAGCAAGTGACCTATGTGATTTATGTAGATAACAGTAACAGTTCAGTTCAAATGCTAAACTGGACCTTCCTTCATGGTTGAGTTTCCTTAAGTACTGTTCAGAAAGTCCATGGTTGGAGGAAGGTGTTCTTGGAGTCTCGGCAATGCAGATTTAGTGCTGAGTGCTGAGGGAGGCTTAATGGGTTACATCAAACATGCAAGGTGATGTGTCTCCAGCACGGAGTGCTTGGAGGAACGGTGGATCAAACAGAAAGATGCATAGTGCTGAGTAATTGCTATCTGAACACAGAGGATTCTCACTGAGCATCATCTTCATACTATTAATATTACACTTGCTGGCTCCCTTTTGTCCATTTTGCTCACGCCCCATGTCTCGCTACATGTAACTTCTTCTCCTCATCGCCCATCGCTTATCCATTACCTATGCCACATACTCCCTTCTCATCGTACGTTGCAGTGCCCTTTAAATCATATAGACCCCCTACTACCCACAATCCACTAGTTATGTCCATTCTCAGACTCTTCATGTTGTCGAAGTTGTGCTTAGCCAAGGAGGCGTGACATGTATGAAGACCTCGGAGCATCCATGGCATTAGCAGACGTCTCCCCATGAGTCTCAATGGCAGAGTAAGAGTGTCCAGTATGAGACGAACGTGCTCTTGGAGGTGCCGGAGCGTCCATGGCATTAGCAGACGAGTCACCGTGGGTCTCTATCGCAGAATAAGCATGACCAGTATGGGATGAACGCGCCCTGGGAGGAGCCGCGGCATCCATGGCATTGAAAGAAGATTCTCCGTGCGTTTCAGTCGGAGCATACGCGTGACCCGTATGAGACGATCTTGCCCTTGGAGGAGCCGCGGCGTCCATCGCATTGATCGCCGACGACATCGCGCTGAGGGAGGATGGCATCCTGCTACTGGGAGTGGTAGCGGAGGGTGCAAACGCTGTGGTAGACGCGGCCACCAAGGCCGAAAGAAGGAGTGCTTTGTTGGTGATCATCATGGTGCTGTGGTCTCGAATTGTTCTGTGAAAAAATAATGAGCAGCTCTCTAGCGACATGCGACGGACGTTGATGCGAATGATGGCTGATGGCCAAAATGAGGGTGACGTGGTCAACCTCTTGACACCTGAAATTTGACATCCAAAGATATCACACCCAAAATGGGAGTCCACGGTAATCGATCCGAGGTCGGCACTGCTGACAAGCTCCGGGCGGGATGCTCCGGGCCGGGGGGGATGCATTGGCATTATTTGCCTTTTTCATCTTATGTACCTCTAGAGCACTCAACTCTCTTCTATCTGAGCTCTTGTGAAAAAGCAATGGCAGCTAAATACCCAGATATTGGAAGGCAAGTTGGTCAACGGGTCATGTGAGTGGTGTCTTCTTTGGGGCATAGGTTGCTGGTAGCAATAGGTAATGATCAGCATGCAATGATCCTGCTTAGTCTCCAACCTCCAAAAGATAATATCACTAGCAATGCCACAGGATTTGATTAAGTCTATCTAGTATGAAAATACCATTGTCAGTGTAAAGTTTACGCTTCGGCAATCACGCGTATTCACCTTTTTTATTTTTTGAAGCTTTTCAAACGCGTGAAAATAGCTCGAAAGTTTTTCGGACGACTCG
>JALLBE010000025.1:0-44493 GCA_036939795.1 Thalassiosira mediterranea
CACATTAGTGGCACCAGCACCAGCACCAGCACCAGCACCAGCACCATTAGTAGCACCACTATTATAAGACACAAGCAGTATTACCAACAGTATTATCAGCAGTATAACCAGCAATGTTACCAGCAGTATTACCAGACCAGCAGTAGCACCAGCAATGTTACCAGCAGTAGCACCAGCAGTAGCACCAGCAGTAGCTCAAGCAGCAACAGTAGCTCAAGCAGCAACAGTAGCTCAAGCATCAGTAGTAGTAGTAGCTTGCACCAGTAGTAGCTTGCACCAGTAGTTGCTTGCACCAGTAGTTGCTTGCACCAGTAGTAGCATCAGTGTAGCAAAAATCTAACACCAGTACTAGTAGTAGCACTGGTATTAACACTAGTTAAAAAGTAGCACTGGTATTAACACTAGTTAAAAAGTATCACTGGTATTAACACTAGTTAAAAAGTATCACCAGCAGTAGCAGTAGTAAACAGCACCAGTACTAGCACAACTAGTAGCAAATTATTTACGAGTTCAATCAACATTATTAGACAACTGGAAAAGAATAAACTTTTAATTGAAAGCAGCACATCTACCAAATCCACAAGGCACAATGAGAATGTTTTGTCAGCAATGTGGCATTTCCCAACCATTCCTTGATGAAACTATTCTAATATTAGTCTTTCACTATACATTGAATTGAGTCTGTCGATTCTACTGCGTGTTACACAACAGGGCAGTCCCTCTGAGGCACCAATGGTTCGGCGGTTTATCCTCTGTGCATTTGAGGTTGGCAAAGAAGATGAAGTAGCGGTCGGTTCTACAAGCGTATTTGTACACTGGGCACTCATAAGGCCCGACGCTACCAAAGAGCTCTTTCTTTGATTTCTCCTCTGCTCTCCTCTCGTTACCAGTAACATAAAGAACTGGGAGAGGGCTGAACAAAGTTTTGGGAGCACTCTCTACCATATTGCCCTCTTGACGAGACCAGGCTGCTCCGTCGAGACTCAGGCCGTGGATGTAGATCCCCTCCTCTGGCGGAGCCTTGACTTGCTCAACGCGTTCGAAGTTAGTCACCTCCGTGTGGTAGATCACGTCATTGACTGAGTGAAGTCATCAAGGAAGTTTTGGCCAGAGTCAGATATGCTGCAGAAGATCATGGTGAACAAAAGTCAAAGAAGAACTTACGAGCCCACTTTTGGGCCTTGTGCTTTCTTGTTACTTCTTGCTTCATCGCTGTCAAGCAGCCATTTGGATTGAAGAAACCCGTCAGCCAAAAGCTGTTGGGTCTGCCCTTGTTGAGCCAAGGCCGATATTGGTTGTCTCGATTAAGCAGCGATGAAAACCAGAGTCCAAGAGTAGGCAACCTCCAGCTGAACTCTGCAATCATAGAACAAGCATTGTGAGGAATGGCAGGCAAATGGCAACAAACAGCATCAATGGCACAACCATCGCAACTCACCGTCTCCAGTCAATGTATTTTCCCAATAGTGAGGCACTCTGGCATCAAACATGCTGTCTAATGTTTCCTGAAGCTCTGCTGTCATGACAACCTCGCCCTTAATAGCCAGCTGCAGTTGAGTCAGCGTGAATCGCACCTTGGAAATGACATTTTGAAATCGCTGTATCTCCTGGAACAGGAAAATATTCATCGGAATTGTCATACCACCGAGCTTCCTGATCTTTGCCTTGTACTCATCTTCGTCATAGTCTTCTGGCAATCTTTTCAGTAATTCAGATGCCTTTTCATAGACCGTGTCTTCTCTAGATACACCCCCGTCACTCCCACCTCCCTTCGGCTGGGTTTCACCCAGTGTTTTGAACAACGCCGTTGCTTCTTTAACACAATACGTCAAGTCCGCATTCGGGTGAAGGCCAAATATTTCAGGCGAGTCATTCTCCGGAAACTGTTCAATGTACTTTCGGAAGTCCGCGTGCTCCGTGAAAACAGGCACGTTGTATTGGAAATCGTTTGGTATCTTGAGAATGGGTGTGAGAGGGTTGTATGCATAGCCCTCCTCGCAAGTCCTTTCCGTCAGCCATTCCTTAGTGTAGGTTCTAAACAATCGAACATCCAGACTGTCCGTAATTTTTCCGCCATACTGGACATCTGAAACCATGTACCTGAGGATCGCGCGAGTGCATGTGTTCTGACTGAGCACACATGACAAATGACTTGCAAAAAATCACAGCTAGTGAGCGAACTTACTGGAAGGTGCCCCAACTAATCTCGCCATTGTAGAGATGTTTTTCCAGGAAGAGCATGCAGCTCTGAAGATCTCCATTATTGTACTCATATGGTATACACCACCCCAGTGGTCCAAATTTGCGACGCTCCTGAACAACACTATGAAGGAAGCATAGCGCAAACAACAGTTGTCTCCATTGAGTAGTGTCCACTCGCTCCAGACGATCTTGATCCACCATCACCCCAGGCGTGTAGCTTCGTAATAGACCCGCCCGGAGACCTGCAGGTGGGTCGTTTGTGACCTTGGAGCACATCTGCAACAGGCCTAGAGGGAATTCTGGGTGCGGCAAAGCTGTGATGAACAGCCGAAAGTTTGGATCCATGCTATCTTTCAGCTTCTTGATAATGGACTCCATTTCATTCATCAACCCCAGACCAAGCTCACAATTCTGAAGCAGAACCCAAGTTCCATTAACAACCCCAGCATTGATAGCTTTTAGTGCAACTGGCTCCTGACCCTCCCCAAGAGATATCACTGCAGGGGCAGGAAGTTTCTTCTTGCGACACAGTTCAATGATCCCATCTGTCGGGTCAGACCCTCGACTTAAGAGGAATATTACAGGAACCTCTGGCTCCATACCATCGTAAACCATTTCAATAGTGTCGGTGACAGGCTCAACAAATGCTGGACCCATTTCCTTGGTGTTTCTTATGAATTCCTTGGACATGAGGATGCTCCTGTCAACGCGAAGGCACCTAACAAGCAGCAGTTTGAGGAAGGATCCAATATCTGCTTGTTCCTCCAGCCGCTGGTCATACCCTGGAATTGACATTTCCTCTGGCTGATTGTCCTCATACCAAGCCCTCCACATGGCTTCATTGGAGACCATGTCATCAATGAGGCCAGAGTAAAACTTACTGCTTTCACGTAACTGGACAATATTTAGCCAAACTTCGTTGCTCATCCACTGAAATGGTTTCCTCTGGACACTGTTAATATCAAGCGCAGCACCTCCTCTCAGGAAGAGCGTTACATCACTGCTCCTGAGGTGACCAGCTGCCACTAGGATTTTCATGGTGACAAGGAGAACAAACGTCAGTTTGTCTTGTTCATAAAGCCCCCGATTGACGTAGCGGTATGTCATGTAAGTCATAGTCTCGATGATATTCGTCACCCTCTTGCTTGCAAGAGATGCCTTCTCTGCCTTGTCCATTGAACCCATAAACAATTCAAGAAACTGTGCCAAGCTTGTTTGATACATGACGTTGACCAAACTCATCTCGACAATGCTGAAGTACAGCACCGATCCCCTTGTGGCTGCTGGGCGGAACTGTTCACGCTTTTCGGCGATGTTAGACCTCGTCTCGTCAGCTGCAACTAGCTTTGCATTGACTTCTGCAGCTTTCGCCTTGGTGTTTGCGAGGACACCAACTAGCTCTTCGTCATCAAGGAGGTCTCCGGTGTTGCTTGTCAGCCTCTCCAGGAGACTGGCGTCAAGTAACATCAAACTCTTAGTATTTGAGTTCACTTCTTCAAGCACTTGTGTAAGCTGCTCTTCTAGCGCCTTTTGCTCTTTGCTTATGACCTTCCCTAGTAGTTGCTCCTCCAGACCCTTCTGTGTAACTGTGAAGTCAATCAGAGTAGTCTTCGCTTGCAGTTCAGGACTGAAACTTGGATTGGGCAGCCGCGTGATGAAGTACATCTTGAAATTGGGATCGTAGTCCATCATCTTGTCGCTCACATTCACATACATCCTCGACCCTTTCTTGATGAGTTCCTTTTCCAGGACGGGATCAAGCATGGGATCGATTTCATCCTCAACTCCAACAATAATCAAGCTCTTGCCATCTCCCATACAAAACTCCAATTTGTCCTTAAGCTTCGGATCAGAGAGCTCGACTACATTTTGACCGTTCCAGGTTGGGAGGTTTGAGCGCTCCTTGTTGATGATCCAACTCAGTGCCTGTCCTTGAGGATCAATCAGCAAGGGGAATCGGGTGCTACTAGTCACAAGGATTCCATTTTGAGTTGATAACGGATCCGTGGGGAGTCCATCCATGTTCCAATCTCCAATTGTTCCAACATCTGCGAGAAAGGAAATCACATCCAAGTTTCTAGTGACTGGTACATGACGGGCTTCGCAATCGGCAGTGAACTTGTCGTTGATGAGGTAGTTCCTGAATTGCTGGTTGAAAGGACCGCAATAGCTGATAAACGCACAGCCAATTGCGCAATCACCAACCAGGCGTTTCTTTTGATCGCTGAAGTTTGCCGCGTCTTCGGTCCACCGAGCACGCTCTCCAGCAAGCCCATTAATCAATGCGGATGCCTGATTCATCTTCTTTTGCAAGGCCATGGCACCTTCCTCAATGCTTTGCTTCTTTCCCATTTGTTCATCAAAGAGACTCTGAAGATCGGCAAGCTTTTCGTTGCATGCCGCCAATCTACCCTCCGCAGCGGCGAGAGCTTTGTTTGCGGCCTCCATCTGACCCTCAGCAACGGCTAATGCTTCCAACTTTGGCTTGACAATTTTACTCGCCTCATGGTAATATTTCATAGCTCGGACATATGTGCACAGGCCTTCTGCGGCAGTACTGGCATTCTTTGCAACGGCTGGCGTGAACTGCTCGACGTTTATGTACACTGACAAGAATTCAATGGTCTCGTCATTCATCAGATCCTTCCCAGTATTTCCGAATTCTACGAGCTGGTTCAAGAAGTTTGGCCCGCTCATCATCTGGAGAGCCTGTTTGAAGCTGGGTTCAATCCAATTGATTTCCGTCTTCGCCATAGTGATTTTGACAGGCTTCACTGCGCTCAGCGGCAGCTGGAACAGGATTAGTACACAATCAAACACGAGTTTGATGATATCACTGGGGTTCGCCAGCTTCTTGATTTCACCAATATGCGCCGGTTTAATACTGTTGATCGCAGCATTGGCTTCATCCACAAATGGCTGAGCTTTGGCTAGATCATTGGAGCAGCTCTCTTTTTCAGAGGCTATTCTTGCTGCATCTGCTTCACACCTAGATTTGATCCCCGCGACCTGTTCACCTTCCGCCTTTGCCTCGGCAGAACTGACCTCAAGGCCTTCCAACATTTTGTTGGTACTAGCTGTAGCTTCTTCAAGCTTTACCTGCTCGGCAGCTAGCACAACCTTCATTGCCTCGACATCCTTTGCACCTTGAATGAGCTTATCTAAGCCCAAGTTTACTCTGCTCTCCTTCTCCTTCAGCGCTTCAAGCTTCTCCGTGTACATCGTCTTGTATGCGTCAATGAAACTGAGATAGCTCTTAGGCGTCTGATACACTTGCCTCCTCATGCTCTGGAAATATTCGTCACAGACGTCAGTTACCATTTTGTGAACCATTCCCATGTGAGATGTCAGAGATGTCTTCACTTCATCAGAACAATCAATTGGGAAGTCTTTGATGCACCCATGGCTGACGCTGACCAGTGCCTCTTCGGGCCATGCCAGGAACCAGTCGATCGTGGGGCTACTGACCAAACCAGGAAACTTTCGCGCTCGGATTGGGAACTTAGGATTCATTGGAGACATGCAAAGGATGATGTGCAAGTTATCGCGCACGCAATCGGTGAAGTATTGTTTGAGATTATCTGGCGTCTCTTCTTTGCCAGGGCGCTCTCGCAAGAAGTCTTGACGAAGGTCGGATGTCATGGCCATCATCTCATCCTTCGCAAATAGGCCCGGCACTTCTCCCGTTGAGAGGATAGAGTTGATTGTTTCAAGGAATACTTCATCCTTTATTTCACTCTCAGTGAACAGGAAAGTTGTCGGTTGCCGCTTGTGGCCAGCATTTTTGCACAAAACGCGGATGTCATCCAATAGTGCACTTTGATTGTATTGTTTGGTGAGCGTAATTTGGAAGCACATTGCTCTGGAAATATAGGAAGCAAGCCGTGTCAAGCTCTGCTTTCCACTGCCCCCAACGCCCACAAGAAGTCCACTTCCACGCGGCATTTCAAGTAGCCTGCTGATTCTGAGCATGTGCTTTAATGCATCCTCGAACAGCACAAGTTCCATTCGCTTTGAGGGGTATTCCTCATTGTACTTGTCCAGGAACATGCAAGCACGTTCGCGAATCATTTCCAACGTCCCACCGTCCTCATAGACTTTGGGAGCCTCTTCTATCAAAATCTCATCCTCATCGTAGACATCATCCCGGAGGAAGCTCACCATGTACTTTGGAGTAGTGCACGCGACGTCGTACAAATCCTTTCCAAACACATTACGACCAATTTCTGAAATGTATCCGTCATAGCTCTCTTTGTCTTTCATTGTTGCAAGTTTGTCACTAAATACGCGGTCGCATTCATGCCGCCAAAGACCAAGCATCATGTTCTGAGGAGAGAAGTTTTCAAGCTTGCCCTCCTTTGCTCGCAAGCCCCCGTCGATGATGGATTCTTTTGGCGTGAACAGAATACCTTGGAACACCCTACTCAAATCGCGCATGTTGAATACATAATGAAACTTGGCAGGGGTCGGAAGCATCTTGGATTTCATTACTCGCCACAATTGAATCGTAGCATTCGTGAGCTTCCCAACAACATCAAGTGTTGATGCATCAAAATCTTGGCTCGTGAAGCGGCCATCCAACATTTGACCATAGATGTCATTGATACTGGTTATACTCGGAAGCACTAAATTGAAGATGAAGAAGTTCCTCTTGAGCCGATTTGGTATATCGTTCTTACCCCCTCCTGGGTGTTGCATGGCCGCCAGATATTGCAAGTCCTCACAAGTCTTGAAATCACCCCTCTTGTCTTTGTCAAGGAAATAGAATCCACCATACTCGACAACTAAGCGCACCAGCTCTAGCGTGGTTTGATCACCCCATGTATTAACTTCAGGCATTGATACGTCATCAAAAAATATGGTCATTTTCTTGCCATTTGGAGGACCGAAGTTCTTGCCGCCTCTCTTGTCGAGCTCAGCTTCAATGGAGTATTGAGCCATACCAGGAGTTGTAGCAGAGGAGAAGTTGATCCTCTTTGTAAGCATACTGTTGGGATCCTGCTCAGCAAGAAACATCAGTTGCGTGCTGGTCTTGGCAGTTCCCTCGGCTCCCAGGACAAGGACTGGGCCCTTTTGGGCATGAATGGTTCGGATGACATGGTGTGCTCGAGTAGAGTCCATCGTTGGAACGAGAAGATTCGAGAAGTCTAGCTTTTCGCCATCCGGGTATTTCCATTGTGGAGGTTTCCACTTTTCCCATTCACCGGTCGTGGAGTTGACAAAGCACTCGTATATGGTTTCTCCCTCCTCAACCCTTGGCATGATCTTTGTGTCGTCACGTTTACGCAGCCAGTTGTCGAACTTCATGCGGTCTTCTGCTTCCAGTAGGGCCCCGACGCTCCAGCAAAGGCAGTAAACAAATATTCTCTCAATTGCCTTGCTGTTGCTGCCAATGAAAGTGCAATCGGTGCCTTCGGTGAGCCCCTGGAACAGCTGTGTAAAGCTGGATATTCTTCCCACTCGGCCCTCCTTCATCACCTCTGAAGTATTGCGCTGTAAGAAATCAAAGCACGGGCCTGGATCTGTTGGAGTACTCTTGCCTATCCACTTTTCAATCAATGATCGCAAGAGCGTCTGGTGGCCTTCATCCGACCTCTTCCGCACCCAAGCTTCTATGACTGGACCCCAATCCAGGTCGGTTTCACTGACATAGATGATACCAGCACGGGACACGGTCGCGGGGGATGCATTGACTAGCGTCTCTACTTCAAACATGATCTTCACATTGTCCGTCATTGGCATGCGATCGCCATTGGCCAACGTGAGGATCTTGTTATCGTCAAGAACTGTGTTGAGATCCTCAATCCAAATCGCATCCACGGGACCATCTGCGATGATCCAAGTATTGAACGCATTGTTTCGGTTGTTGTACTTTGCCCAGATGGCTGCGAAGACTCCAGTAGTCCACTCTCCGCTCAACGGGTCAGTCTCGCCGTACATTTCCTGCGCCCGAATCGCCTTGGGATTGAAACGGATATCTTTGTACTGGATACCATCGCTCTCCTGCAGCGTGTCCTTCAGGCACTTGAAGATGCAAGACTTGCCACCACCCGACGGCCCAACGAGCATGATACCATGCCTGACTTTAGTTGTCTCATACAGCTGCTTCACCTTCAAGATCCAATCATCATGGTGGACGAGGCCATACTTCTCAACAACAGTTTTGAGAATAGCTTCCTCTTTGGGGTATTCTCCCTTAGGTGGCGGGCTCATGCCGGGGAAGAGATCGGCCAAAAGCGAGAGGAAAAGAGGCACGTCCTGTGCTACAAGCTTGGAGAGGTTCATGTCTCGAACGGTTCTGTATACAAGGAAAGCCTCTTGCTTGTCTGTATTTTCACGCTTTGTGGCGCCCATGGTCCGAAGAACGGAGAGAATGTTACGCAAGCCCCAGTCATAATGCCGCTGGTTGCTCAGTTGTTCCTTGCATGTGGAATACAACGAGAAGAATTTGGCTGAGAGCAAATCAAACTCCTTGTACCCGACGGAACACATCTTGACCTTTTTAATGATTTGGAAATCGGGCACCATCATCGCAACGCCTCTGAACAGTGCTTTCAGGTTTTCGGGTAGCTCCTGGCGTCCAGCGTAGCCAGGGTTCATCGTAATGAAGAAGGCACATACCGGTTTGAGCACAACATTCTGAGGGTCTCCTGGGAATTGGAAGAACTCCAGGCCTTGCTTCTTTGCATTCTGGATAGCGAGAACTTGCTGTGCAACGACAGAGAGTACTGGCAGCGTAATGCGATTGAACTCGTCGAAGCAGCCCCAGAGCCCTCCTTGACACAAGCCTTTGAAAATCTTGGCACAGTCAGTATACTTCATTTGATCCGTGCAATTTGTGACTACCACCATGATCCCAAGGGTGTTTCCCAAATCCTTTGTTGTTTCAGTTTTGCCAGTGCCAGCTGGACCTGCGGGTGCGCCACCAAAATACATTCCCAGCGCCTGTGCAAGCGTGATGTAGCACTTATCTGTGAGAGGTGTGATGACCAGCCGCTCTTTAGCCCCAAGATATTCATACTGGTAGTTGAAGTCGACGTCAGTGATGGAAACTACCGTCGCGCCATCATTACTAACGTCATCAGTCGCGCTTGGTCGCCAGTAAAACCGGGCCTGTTTGAGCCAGTCAAAGTCGTTTGCATCGTGAACTTTCTTCTGCCGGACAAGTGTCGCCAATTCCATTGCAATGTCACGTTGGTGTACATGAACAGTCACAAGGGTCTCAATTTTCTTCCTATTCACTTTCGTCCCAAGGTCCTGGAGACACCAGCTGGACATCTCAGTCAAGACTTGCGACTGCCGCTGACTATTCTCTTTCATTGCATTCTTTTTGCTTTTACATTGCTCCAGGGCAGTTTGAGTCTCATAGGTCCACATGATCTGAATGGCCAATAGCGCGAATTGGGCAATATTGCTATCCACTAGTGGACGGAGCTTGCCGAGGTCACTTTGAACGTCCAAGACTCCAGCAGAACATGACCTCGCATGATCTTTCAATGTCAACCTCATTGTCTCAAGAAGGGTAGTCAGCCAATCTTCGATGTTTCCGACTGCCTTGACAGGAGTGATGAATGGAATTACCTCATGGCCATCACCTCCGTCGCCATGAATCTTATGTATGATGGTTTTATCTTTCTTGTCGTGCTCAACATATTGAACAGCATCAAAGACGTTTTCATAGTATTCGTTCATCGCCAAGGGATCCGATCCTTGCGAAAGGATAGTGAGAAGCTTCGCGTTGGAGACAAAGTAAAACCTTGGGAATGCCTTTTGCTTCTGTTCAAGATAGCCCTCGAGTGACTTTTGACACTTTTCCAGTTCACCGTACATTGTGGGGAGAGTGTTTTGAAGAAGCTCATCGGCACAACACTCCACGACGTTCCTGCATTCGCTGGCCTTTGTCATGATTTTGGCCCAATCCTTGTCCACCTTGGCAAACTTCTTTGCTTCCTTCGGCAACTGCTTTGCAATATCTCCGCCCGTGAACACAGACTCAAGGGCGCACCACATCATTTGTACTTTGACCCAGCTTTCCAGCGTGTCTGAGGTCTCGGAAAGCGATCCGAGGAGTTCCTGGGCAATGTTTCGGAATGGCGCAACGTGCCGCATGGTAAGTACCGTCTGCAAATTCATCTGGGCCTCTTCAAGCTCCTCCACAACCAATGGGGTAGCTTTGAGAATATGCACACCACGGTCCTTCCACTCTGAAAACAAGAACTCCTTAGTCTTCCACTGACTCTTGATTTCTCCAAGCTGGTGCTCGATTTTGAGCTGTTTGTCAGCACCATCCGTGACTTCTTCAATCTCCTCTTGCGCTGAGACCAAATCAGCCTCAAGCAACGACTGTAGTTTGAATTCAGGGTTCCCAACGACGTCGAATGTGGTGTTGCATATCTTCATGACCTCATCCCAATGCCTAGCTTTGATGGAATCCTTTGATAACTCTGCAAGAAGTGGCAAAATCGTCTGGAAGTCTTCAATCTCCTTCCTAAGCTGAGTGAACGACTCATAATCGCGAAGCTTTCCAGGCAACTTTTTGAACCTGGCAGCATAGGCATCCATGGTCTCACTCATCTCGGAAACATTAGCAGCCACAGACTCCCAGGTGGTCAGCTTCCATTCATTGATCGAACGGATCACATCAACATAGAGATCGAAGAGCAGAGATGCAAGCTTGATATCTTTCTTCACTCGGTCGAGGCCAGGGTATTCCTGATGAGGAATCGCAAAGAGGTCTTCCCCTCCATGATAGAGCTCAAACTTACGCTGCCGGATTTTGGTCTCCTCTCTGAACCGCGACAAACGGTCAACCGCTTCCATGGGTGCTAGACCCTTGATCAGCGGCCCATTCTTAGTGAAGTCAGAGTAGAAGTTTTGCACATCAGTCTTGAATGCAGCAATATCTTTGATGAGACCCTTCTTGAAACCAATCTGTGTGTTCGAGAGCTCGTCCGTTCGGGCAAGCGCTTGCAAAATCAATTTCTTCCAGTTAGACCTGAGAACAGTCTTCTTGTCAATTTCTTCCTTCTCCATGAATCCAGAGGGCAAGTGGCACTCCAGCATCCGATACATGTCCATTACTGGGTCAATCTCCATATCTATGGAGCACTCCTTCTCTCGTACTTCTCTCAAAACCTGCATCATGAAACCCAGTGAGTCTAGGTCTTCCACCTTTCGTGACAGCTTTCCCATGGTAACTCGGGTGTACTCCGTGATTGCCTCAAGCTCCTGCGTTGCCCGAGCGTGAAGATTTTCCGAGTATTTCAACGTCCATTTGTGGCAATCTTCTCGTAGATGAGTCTTGAGGTGCTTCGTGTTGAGCGAGAGAGCACCGATGATGTGGATAGAGCTGACTTTACTGATACCCTTCTCAATCGAACCAAAATGTGCAAGCTTTGTCTCGTAGCTTTCAAGTGTTGGGTTTGCTTTGGCGAATTCGGCGTAGGCTGCAGATTTATCATCCTTCCACAACCAATCATACTGTTTGAATGAGTCCAGATACTCGGCAACCGTATTTCTGATACCTTGAATGCAACCAGTCAGAAGAAGGGCCACCTTCACGAGCTCAATGTCCTTCGTGATCCGATTGAAAAAAGTATGGGTGGCACGTTTCTCCTTCGGCAACGACGAGTAACCCCAGTCCACAATCTTCTTGTAGCAAGATAAAACGGCCTGTGCAGACTTGTTGATACATTGCTGAATCTCATCAAGGGATGGCGATAGGGAAACATAGGGAGGGATGAGCTGCACATCGACTTCAAAGAAGGGCTTCGATGCATTGATAATGTTTGTTCCCTTCCTCGACCCAATGCGTTTCTTCAAGGCATTCATGGAATTCTTCGCCGAGCAAAGCAGAGCCTGATACATGAAATGATTGTAGTGATCACGCAGCTTGGCGATATCTTTCTCGGGCACACCATCGATCTGGGATTCGAATTGATAGGTGACAATCTGCTGTATCAAATCGCTGACAGCGTTCTCTATCTCCATATTTTTCCCCTGCAAGAGCCTCGACTGGCCACTTATGTGCGACTGCTGCATCACAACAAAGTCCGAAACAGTAAAGGACGAATTCTCAGGCAAATCGACCAGCAAGGTCTTTGACACAATTTTCAGGTTCTTCTCAACTCGATTCTCAATGATGTCATTGATGCAGTGCACAAGCTCTTGCAGCTTTTTGAGCCCCGAGTGAACATGGTTGATGTAAGGATCAATGTTCAATGAGGTCCATGTCAACGTTGTCATTCCTGGCCGCAGCTTCCACTCGAGATCCTTGAAGTGGGGCCTCAATACCATGGCCGTTACAGGAATGACTTCGGCCACGATCCGGTCATACTCGGTCAGCGCCCAATTCAGTTGCCTGTAGAAAGTCTTGAATTTCTCCTCCTGCATCAACGCAATCTTGGCACTCTCAGGTATCTCGATCGCCATCCTATCCATGCATTTTGCTTCTCGTATTAGCTGGAAGATATCGCGGTCAAAATTGACGTAAAGCTTGTTGTCATCGGGATGACGAATAATGAGAGTCGCCTGGAGCCCGGTTTTTGCCTGGTCAATAGATTGTACCCAAGCCTTGTACCATGTGAACTCAAAGGCGACAAGAGTCCGCGCAATTTTGTTGTACATCTTGATGATCTTCTTGGCGTCCTTGCCTGCCAGAACGTTTTGATTCGCTTCAAACTGCTTCATGGGTTCTTCGATTCGCTTAAGGAGATGCCGCGACCAAGTGATGTTGCCAGCCACAGGAGGGAGGTTACGAGGTATTGGAGGATCGTGCTTGAGCTTCTCATAGAGTTGCTGCGTTTTCTCAAGTTCCAAGCCATAGTTGAGAAAGATAATGTTGAGCTTTGAGTCTAGGTCCGCCTTGAGCGATTCTCGCTGGAGGATACTCTGGAATTTGTGCAGGAGGTTGAGCGAGTGGCTGATCGATGAAATATTCTCAAAAGAGTGGTCGACGAACTCTTGCATTCCTCCTTCCAAATCCGAAATCCTGACGTTGAACTCCACATAGTCTCGATCAAATTTGTTGTTGTGGTAATCGAGCAGAACATGATTCCTTGCCCGAAAATCCTGCTTGATGTGGACAAATTCATCGACCAGCGGCTCCATACCCTCCAGTTTGTTTTCTGCCAGGTTCGTGAATTGATCGATTGTGGAGAACATGTCGATCAGCTTGATGAGTCTGCGACAGAAGAGGTCAAACTTCCCGAAAATTTGCATCTCGTTGAAATGAAATTGCTTCCCATTCGGTGCACGCTCCAGCTTCCGCTTGGTCAGGCGATACTGCTCCTGGTAGGACTCGTTGAGCTTAATTCCAGAGTCGAGCCTCTTGATCAGCAGCGTTGGGTCTTCTTGCCATAAATCGTCGCCCGATCCGGTGATGTTCTCCTTGCACCTGATAATCATCTGGTCAGTGATCTTCGCGAGCATGTTCGCAACCCTCTCTTCCGTGTTGTAATAACGAGATATTGTATATATCATCTTTCATGGCACGCATGGTACAGGTGTGAGGTAAAACGTAAAGAGGAGGTTCAATCCAAAGAAAATGCACCATATTTCGTACCTTGATGGAGTTGATCAATGCCGGCAATGTATCAATGATAGTTTGCGCCGTTCCAGAGTATAGGGGCTCGATGAATCGTTGCAGAGTGGAAAGGTACTTCAAATTATCTTTGGCCTCATTAGCAGCTTCTGTGGTTTCAATGTCAATCTGCTTCCAGCGCCGCAGCAACCCTATCGTCCTCGACTTCGAAGGATCATTGGTTCCCTTCGAGTATGACGAAAGAATGCCCACAACATAGCGACAATCCTTACGCTTCAGCTGCTCAATAATCGATGACAGGTGCTGCGTCCTCGCACGCCAATGTTCAATCTCGCCTTTAGGGCCCTCAAGCTGTTCCGTAGACGAACCGGTGCCTGCAGGTGATTCTTGTCGATTAATATTCTTCTCGCGAGATTCGATGAAATCTTCTATCTGGCCGCACCATTCGTCAAGCAACTCCTCCAATCCTGATATTGCCTCCGGGCTATGAGAAGCATTTTGGCCACTTGCCGACTCCAATGATTCGATATGTGTACTGGCCAGGTGACGTAGCTCCAATCCTCCTGATATGCTCTCCACTGCAGAAGTCAGATTTTGTACGAACTTGTTCATTTCATCGTTGAAATCAGCCTTCTGCTCCTCGTTCGTGCTGCCCCATTCTGCCGACTCTGCAAAAAGCGGGGCATATGTCGACGAAAGTAGAGATTTTATCGTTTCAAGCGGCGAGTCCAATAACTCGCCATAGAGCAACGATGTGTCGTTCCCGACCGACGAATCTACTTCACCTCCTTGTCTGAGGAAGTAGCAGCACTTAGAATTCATCAACGCAGAATCGCCGTAGCTGAGGAAAAGCTCCGACTTCTTTGCCTGCTTTCCATCGCCCAGATCCTTTTGTTCCAGTTTCTCGAGCTCATTGACGTGCCTTGGCTGATAATGCACAAAGAGAGCACCGGGGCCTTTCCCCGAGAATAGGTCATTGAACTTGCCCAATACTTTTGGTTTTCGAACAAAGGCTTGGACCTTCGACTCGTCGAACCTCTCGCTGTTCTCCTTATCGTCATTGTTGGCAAAGCAGAACAAGATTCGTTCGGCGCACCAACGATGCCGTGCCGTCAAGGTTGACATGGCAACCGGAGAGGCTGGAAGGACGGGGAGGTCTTGAGTAAAGGTCTTGGATTGAAGTCAGAAAGGAAAGAGGAGGACGAGGAAGAATCAGTGGAGAGTGGAGAGCAGTGGGGCAGTTGGACTTTCGACTTTTGAAAAACACCCGAGTTTGAAAATTTTCTATCGTGGTGTTGCGCGGTGCGATCTCTGTGCGATGCTTGAGCTAGCTTGAGCTCCAGCTCTCCGAAATCACTCATTGACCGACTTCAGAGGTCTGGACTCTGGACCTCTGACTGACTACTCATCTTCAGCTCTGCCGTCTTTCGACTCACCTTCAAACACGATTTGAAGGCCTTCGTGCTTCTTCTAGGATCTCTGCTCTCGCTACATTTATTCCAGATCACTCATGAGCCAAAGTCCAAAGTCAGTGTTGGGATTTCATGCCACCAAGATGAGTGGCCCCAAGGTTGCTTTACCGAAACGCGATTACAAGAACATGGGATTGGTCATGCTGTTTTACGTTGCGCTGTATTCATTCTTGGCGGGCTTTTTTGCTCTATTGCTGAAAGGAGTCATGGCAACGTCGTCGAGTGGTCACACGATGCTTTGGACATTCTTCGTCATGGGCATTCTATTCAGTGTGATCGTATCTTTGGCAGTTTCTGTCAGTCAGTATCAAGAGAGGAAGAAGACCGAGGACGTCCATGAAGCCATCCAAAGGAGAAACCAAGCATTCCATTTGGAGGGTGGCACGAATCAGATAGCCTTGCAGTGTGTGTAGTAAAGCTACGTTAACGCGAACAACACCTCGGCATCTTGCTCTTTGATGAAGGATGTACTCGTCGCCGTCTAGTCGCAGCCTTGTCAATTGAACAAAAACGACCTATGTAATTTACAGTCTTGTGAAGTACAGATCACAATTTGATTGTCATCCTTCAGCAGACTAACTGCGGCGACTGCTGCTTTTGTTGGAAGGAGAACGTGGTGATAGATTCTTCTTGGGAGTCGAGGAGCTGAGGTCAAGTGTTGATGCCCTAATCGCACAGCAAAACCCGTCCGTTTGTATGTCCTCGATCCCCACTTGAACATCACTCAGGAACTCTCCCAAGCCACCTTCTTCCTCCTGTGCAGGTTCAGGTACGTAGGCATCGAACATATCCGATCCATTAGAAGCAAAGGAGGCATCTCCAATGGTATCGTCATCGTCACGCTCGCTATTGGCGACAAAAGAAAAGCTCTCGTCTGCATCACTCTCGTTATCTGCCTCGTCATCACTATCCATTCTAATGGGAGTCGCAGAGGCTCTTGCCTTGGCCTTGGCCTTGGCCTTCTTTGCCTCTTCTTCCTTAGCTTGAATGGATGCCGCCGACAGACCTGGAGACCCCGCTCTGACAACCAATTCATTAAGCTTCTTATTCGTCAGCCGTCTGACCTGGACCTTTAAATCCTTCGTCCGAACTTCGTAATCCTTCAGTTTGGCTAGAAGCATAGGTACATCAACACCCTTTCCCTGGAATTTTGTCTCATAGGTCTCAATCTTTTCGTTCAACTTCTTGATGTGCCCAAGCAATTGATTTTCCCGGATGCGTTGATCCTCACATTCCTCCTGTAGAGACTTAACCATCCACTCCTTTCCTTTTATTTTCTTCTCCAAACCTTCCGCCACGTTCTTACTGTCCAGCTGATTCTGATTGGCTATGACGAGCTCTTTCTTGACCTTGACTAGCTCCTCTTCCAGCTCCTCATTTTTCACCACATCTGCCTTGCTCTGCAATTCATCTACCTTGTCCTTCAATTCCTTAAGTAGTGGTCTAAGAAGGGTTAGCTCCTCGTCACGCTCCTGAAGAACACGCCTGCACTCGGCATTGGTTTCAGTGAGGTGCGCTAAATTGGCCTCAGCAATCGATGATCCGTTTCCTTTTTTCTCTTGGGCCAGCTTTTGCTCAAGGATCGCAATGGTGGTATCCTTGGCGGCGAGCGCTCTGTTGTGTTGGTCGATCCTACTTGTCAGCTGTATGTTTGTTTGTCCCGCGAGTTGCTGCTGTTTCATAGCATTCTGATGCTGTTCCATAAATAGGGCCAGCTGATTTTCCTTCTCCCGCAATTGTGTCATCAACGCGTACACGACTTCATCTTGCCGATAATTTTGCAATATGTTGCCAGCGTGGGCCGAGCCGATGGAAGCCGTCGCTACCGCCGGCGACGGCGGCAGCTTCCTCGCCGGGTGAAAGCCAGGACGAGACGCCATCATTTGATACCCAGTACCCCGTTGAGGCTTCTTGATGTGCCGCCTCTAGACACGGCCAGCTCTAGAGAGCCTCCGCGTCCTCGTCAACGCGGCTGATTAGTCGGCTATGGAAATGGTTAAGCTTGCCCTGCTGCAGCGCCCCCAGTAATAATAATGCGGTGCTAGTATGAACCCTCCCTTCATGAGAGAAGTATATTTCTCCCATGCTCGCTTGGATCGTTCATGCCGCCCATCGCGGCATGCACAAGAACTTGGATCGGGCTTGGATTTGGTGATTGCTTTGTTAGATTTGCCTTCCGACAAAAGGGAGCCCCTTCGCCTTTTTCAAGTAGGAATTGATAGTTCATAGATGAAAGCGATTAGAAAGAAACTTTCATCACGGTAAACGAGAAATATGAATATTCGTATTTATTCCTACGAATAAATGATGTGATTTGTTTCGGGTAGAAGTGACACGAGTCGATTCATGACTCATTCTAGTTCTAGAGGACCATTCGTGACTTCTGGTATTTTTGTCGAGCAGGGCGGGGCGGGGGTTCGCCCCCCACCCCCCAGCCTGCCCCTTCTTGCCCTCAGGTTCGAAGTCGAAGTCCACACTCAGCCCTGGTTAGAACCATCCCAACCCTTGTGTTTCAGCTTGGGGCTCCAGCCCCGGCTGTTATTGCTAGAACTGTATTGCTTACCTTTGTATTATTTGGGGTAGATTTGGTTATGGACCATGGAGTTGAGCAGGTGATGTGGTGGGGACATCAAACGTTTCAGAGTGCCAGGAATAGATAAAGATAATCATACCCTATGGCCATTGGCATTGACATCAACTCAGAGCTACCTCCCTACCTTTCGACATGGATGTGGAACATGGAACAGAATGGAAACGAACAGTCATGATCAGTCACAGTCAGGTGGATAAAATAAAAATATGTCATCTGCACTTTTCGAGTTTTCTCTCAACTTTATCACTACCTCTAGATGATAAATGTATCCGCTGTCAAAGCGCACAAGTACAGGTACAGATTTTACGATCATTTGCAGTTGCAGGTGCACCTTGATTTCCACAGATTACTGAGCCATCACATGAATGAGGGATAGCAATAGCAACTGGGGTCAGATATGCCAACATATAAAAATCTCAAACTCAAAAATCTAAGTTGAGCAAAAAGTGTATTTTTGCAGTTTTTGATTCATAAGAGCAGCAAATGTCAACATAGTTGAAGCACACAAACAGCTGCTGTTGCGCACCCCAACAACATTGATGCAGAAACTCCCATTTTTGTCAGGAAACTCTCTTCTCAATACCAATACCACAACGAGTGCATAATACCTATACTGTTACTGTACCACAATCATACCCCTGGCTTTGGGTTTGTATTTGTGTTTGCATCTTGGCTTCAAGTATGGCAAAAACCTGACTGTTGCAACACCAGAGGCCATGCCACATGATGTAGTCTGAGACAGAGAACATCAACATACTACAAACTACAACTACCTACATGGCCATGTCATAGCAAACAGTACTATCAACTGCCTTGACTTTGGTCTCATGGTATGAGAAATGCAACGAGGCACACACCAGGTTCAGTAATATTCTACATTTTCACTTGAGACTTTCACCATTGGCATCTAACTTGGGTGCAAATTCTAGAACAGAATGATAGTTATAACATTCTTCCACCGCTCTAACTTTCAATTCTCAGCAGACTACAACATTCAGCCCACCCTACACAAGCCGAGTATTTCTCTCCTAAAAGTATCTCACTTTGGGAGGTACAGTTTGCACTGCCCAAAGGAGATTTCTTTGGTGGACAATGGTGTGAACGACCTTTGATTGGGCCTGGTGAATTGTGTGTGTCTTTCTGCTGCTTACTGCATGCTCGTTTTTTACATGAACTACATTCTGTACAAAATGAAAATGAAAATATATTGAAAAGGCAAAAAAGGGAGAATGTCGGTGTCGACCCCACAGCATGTTTACTCCAAGCAAAGGAGGCCACCAATGGCAGTACCATTTCACCGTTCCAATCATTTGGCAATCCTATCACATGGTGCAATGGCCCCTGTTCAATTTTTCTGCCAACAAAATTGAAAGTCGAACTCCTCTATTATGCGATGACATCCTGGGCCTCTGCCGTGCTTGCCTTCCACCATGCTCGGAATTCATCATAAACGATCTGTTTGTCATCGTTCGTGTCGATAGACGTAAACGCCGCCTCCAACTCGTCGCTGTCTAACTCGATCCCCAACGCCAACAGCAGCCCGTCGAATTCGAATGCCTCGAGCACGCCGTCTCCATTCCTGTCGTGTTCCTGGTAGGCCCGCAGCAGCGCCTTCTCATCCGTTATGGACTTCTTCAGCGCGCCCAGGGATTCGGATGCCTTGTGCCCAACCTTAATCATATACACACCCACGGCCGCGGTGAAGAGTCCCACCAGCAGGTGCAGCGGGCGGAACAGGAAACACTGGAGCAGTCCAACCCCGGCATACATCGCGCCCCTCGACGCGACCTGCAGGAACGATGGGTTGGCCGCCGTGATCTTCTCCCTAGCCTTCCCGACGAAGGCGAGGTTGCTCTCGCAGACGAAGCCGAAGATCGATACCATGAAGCCGGTGATTGAGACGCAGAACTGCATCCACGAGAAGTTCCCATTGACGATCCAGCGAAACCAAACCTCGAGCGAGGCCGCCGCGAGGCCGATGCTGGCGGCGAAGGCCAGCATCCGCACGGTCGTCCCGCCCTGCGTCGAGGCCTGGACGTGCGACTCGTAGACTGTCGAGACGCGTCGAGGGGAAAGGAACCCCTTCTTCTTTTCTCCTCCCCCGTCTTCGATGGCGAGCGACATGATTTTGCCTTTTTGCACCGTAGCGGGACGGGGAGACAGGAAGTGTTGGGCTACCACTGGAGGTACAACGCCGGCGAGTCCAATAGAAAAGTTGCTTCGAGATCGAGAGTTATGCCGACGACGACCACCGTCGCCCGTCGGTATGGTCACGGTATGGTAGCAATGGTAGCTGCACCATGACATGGGCGCTGCGACCTTCGTCTGCCTCGGTGTTGCTCGGTGCATACTCGATACTGCGCATTTGTTCTGTCGTATTTGGCCGCGGATTGCGACATAAGTAGGATCTCTATGATAGTCGGACCCAGGTCGGACTCCATACTTGCCCGTTAGGTAAAATTTTGGATGAATTTGAATGCCATGATGTGTTTCATGTGTATCGAAGAGAATGCCGCCCATAGCCCACCACCTCTTGCCCATTGGCGCCGTTTGCCCAATTCCACCACAACCATCCAATCCTCCGGATTTGAGCACCAGCGGAGCGACCCACCCACTACCTACCTACACTCACACGAAACGATGACTGGCCGATCGATCGAGGGCGACGACTACGTCCCCCTCTCCGCCCCGGCGCCGTTCGTCGGCGGCGCCGAGAGGGCGCGTCGCAACGCCCGCAAGCGCGCCAACCAGCCGCGTCATCGTCGCCCGGACAGCAAGAGGCGTCGCGACGGAGGAGGGGGGGATGTGGCCGCGTATCCCAAGTCGATGCGCGAATCCGACCGGTTCTTCGGATCGCTCCTCTCGTCGTCGGTTTCGGACGTCCGGAGGTCCGAGGGAGACGACGCCCTTCGGCGGAAGGTGGTGCAGCGCGCGTGCTCGCTGCTGAACGTACCGTCGCCCTTCGCCGCCCCGTATTATCTGAAGAGGAAGCTGTCGTCTTCGTCGGGCGGCGGATCGATTGACGCTAGGGATCATCATTTGATGCAGCGATCGAGCTCGTTCCTGAGCGCGGCGTCCAGCGCGAGCGCATCTTCCTCCTCGTCGGGAACTTTCGACAATGCGAAGAGCTACTACAATTCGAAGGCGCCTCTCATCCTCGAGGAGAGCAGGTGCACCATAGCAGATTCTCTTGCGAAGATATCGCACGGTAATAAACGCGACGGCGGACGTGCGATCGTTTTGGAGCTCGAGTCGACGGAAGAGAAATATCCGAATCTGGCGAGATGGGATAGGGACTGCGCTCCCCTCGTGTTGAACTTCCGAATCGTCAGCGAACCACCCCCGAGAAGGCAAAGAGGGTCCGACGAAAGGAATTCGACGAGATGGACTAGACCAGGAAGCGTCTTGCTGCTACATCGACGAGAGGGCAGCTCAGAGTCTTCCGTGCTGGCGTGCATCGTTCCAAACGGAAATTGGCAATCTTCGTCGCCGTCATCGGTATCGCTCATGGTTTTCAGGCGTGAGGACCTCGATCTCAGACGATCGTCGGTGGATGACTCATCAGATAGCGATGCCGAAAAGAAAGTGGTGTTTCACGCCGTGGCCCTGGCATCGCTGATTTCTCACGTCCGTCAGATGGAAGCGTGCCTGCGCGCGGTTAAGGTGTCATTCATGTCCAAGCTCCTGGGCCAGAAAAGCGCCACTCATATAAGGTTCGGGAACAGTTCCGAGGAGGAGGAAGAGGACGAAGAGATCGTGTGCGACGTGGACGAGGTAGTCGATGGCGACGTAGGCGGTACTGCTGCGTTTCAGGAAGGATTTTACGTGGATGACGGAGATGGCACCTGCGACAGCGACAGCCTCGACGGTGGAGAAGCTAATGGGGTTGACTGCGTTGGGGGCTTGTCTGACTTGCTTGACAGGATCCCGATGCTAAATGATACACAAGAACGGGCTGCTAGGAGCTTTTTGGATTCTCCGAAGGAATCCTTGATACTGGTTCAAGGGTGAGTTCGTCGGTCACTGTTGTCACTTCGCCTGATTCGTTGAAAAGTCACTTCATCCCCATTCACTGCTCTATCATTGTTCAACATTATTTGATGACGCCAGGCCTCCGGGGACAGGAAAGGTGAGTGCGACAAAGAATGTTATGTTTTTGCTGTATACAATCAACTGACTTCGAGCCTATGTACATTACTCCCGCATTTCTCGGTTAGAGTACATTTCTTGTTAACGTGATATGCCGAAGGCTGGCAAACAGCCCAAACGCTCGGTTGCTAGTGACGGCCCCAACCAACAAGGCCGTCACTGTGCTCGCGGAGCGATTCCTCGATGTCGTCAATGGCCAAGGGAGCGACGAGCTTGCTCTCCGCTGTAACTCGATCCTCGTAGGCGTGGAAGACAAATTGATTTCGCCATCATCCAATAATAATGAGACCGAGAACGTTCCTGCCGATACCATACCGACTTCGCTCGGGGGCATATTTGTGTACACTTGGTTAGAGACGCTGAGAATAGAATGCAAAGAATTGCTTGGTGCTATTCAGAATCTATACAATGCAAAAGCACAATCATCCCGTGACGACAGTTACAGCATAGACGATGTTGATGTGGATTCGCTGATTGCTCGAGCAGCCAAGCTGAAGCTCAAAATGATCACGAGCATCCCCAGCGAGAGAGCTGCATGTAGTTTCGCCAAATCACTCCTCCAGCAACTTAGGGCAACAGTGGCAGCAGATTTATGGCAGCACTCAATGCCAGACAGTGATTCTATTGGCAGCACAGTGGCACCTCAATTGGAGATGGCCCTGCACAATGCGAGGTCCCTTTTGGCAGTTCTTGATGAGATGGAATCACCAGTTCAGGAGCTCCTCATGACTGCTCGCGTCATATTCTGCACTCTGAGTACGGCTGGAGCCTCAATACTCAAACAGACGCGTGGGATAGACGATTTGCTAGTAGATGAGGCGGCTGCGGCCACAGAGCCAGAAATTTGCATCCCATTCCATCTCCGGCCCAAACGGATGCTTGCTGTAGGAGATCGTAAGTTCGTGTTCACTGGACTATCTTTATCATTGAACATGATGTGCATCCTCACTTTCATGATTCATTTATTCGTGTAGCTCTTCAGTTACCCCCAACAATCATGAGCAAGCATGCATCTGACATGGGCTTGTGTACATCAATGCACGAGCGTTTAATGAACCAGTGCGGAAGCGAGTTTTTCATGCTTGATGTGCAGTATAGAATGAACCCACAGATCAGCAAATTTCCGACCAACCAATTTTATGACGGCAAAATCTTGAATGGAGACAATGTGCTTAGTAAATCTTACACCAGCAATGTTGCGCTGCCAAAGCAGAAGAACTACTCATTCATCAATGTAAGAGGCAATGAATATCAGATGCAGCCTGGTGGATCTTACGCAAATGATGCTGAGTGCGCAGCCATTGTTCAACTTGTCGAAAAACTTAAGGCTTGTAGGGCATCGGACTGGCATTCTCCTGACAAACTTCGAATAATCACATTCTATCAGGGGCAGGTACACTGTCTCAAACGGCTTCTTGCCAAGAAGGGGTTGGGCAACGTTCTCGTTGCGACCGTTGACTCTAGCCAGGGATGCGAGGCTGATGTGGTCATCATATCTTTCGTTCGGTCTTCTTCTAAGAAGGGAGTGCGTCGTGCAGCAGGTTTCCTCACAGACAACCGAAGGATAAACGTTGCCTTAACACGGGCTCGGCATCAATTGATTTGTGTTGGAGATGCCACCGGCACCTTGGGGAAGGAAGGATCAGAAACATTGAGAAATCTCGTTTGTGATGCCAACAAAAGAGGTTGTTTGATATAACACGGGGAAAGTCAACACTTTCTGATATTATGACACAGGTTATGCTAGCACATATAAACAAAAAAATACAGCAACGCCTTTAATGGACGGTGTGGGAGACATTCACACGACTATGACATGGACTCCATATCTCTCGTCGACATGGAATATATTATACTGTCAGTTTCGTCAGATGACATCTGTTCGATGTCCTCCTCCTCCTTTTCCATATATTCAACTTCAATTGCCACATCTTCATCAGAAGGAGCATCTTCACGGAAGATATTCGATATGCCAAATATGTTTGATGCAGATGACGGACTCAAGGCATTAATTGCACTTTCTAAAAGTGGATTGATCGCGTCAAAAACCTGACACCCGCCATCAAACGACTTGCCTTTCCCAATTGGGAAAGTAGACAAGTTGGTGCTCCCAAACGTAGTATTTCCTGGAGAAGTGGCCTGTGGATTTACATTTGAATCATCTTTGCCGTGAGTGTCAACATTGAGATTGCCACGTTTCTGTTCCAAATGATTATTTCGTTCTTCAATAAATGATTGGCCAGGTTTGTTCTCCGACTGGTAACTGCTACTATCATAACTTCGTTTGTCTGGGGATGCATCAGAAGTGGAAGTATAGCTTGGAAGATGCTGCTGACCAATCGACTCACTTGACGCAGAAGGCTCACTGATGTAATGGTGATTCAGCGGGAGTTGTGGTGGCAGCGCTGCGGGGACAACCTTAAATCGGCCGTATCTCTGGTCAGATCAGAGAGTTGCAGTTCTTTTTTGTCTATCATCGCAGCAGGTTTGAGGTCAATCGTCTGGGGTGTACTGTTCTCCACCACTTTCTTCTCTGGCTCGTCAAAAGGAGAATAAGGTTCAAGGTTCATGTCTTGCTTATCCACTGGCACTACAGCGTCGGCGGATGATCCTTCTATGCCAGAGATCACAGTCTCTAGCTTTATCTCCGCTCCCAGCACCTCGTCGCCAAAAGCGTCATCCTCAATATCATTGACAGATGTGCCCAGTTTGCTGAAACCAGCGCTCTGACCACTCATCGCGCCATCTCCTGCTTGATTTCCTGCAGCCCCCTTGCGCTTATGTTTCTTGTGCTTCAAAAATCGAGTCGCTTTTGATGACAGAGATGATGCGTGTGGCATGGAACTGTGGCTCATAGCTGCACTTGTTTGACTCGCAGCTGAGTACGCGCTCATAGCCGAAACAACACTTTGCGCCCCATCCATATCCAACTGGGGACTTGGTGGTGCGACAGGCGCCTGTTTCGATCGACGGCGCGATCTCCGTGAATATGCGCCGTGTGGCAACTGGCCCGAACCTGTGCTGGACGACCTGGCGTGGCGAGATGACGCACCTCGCGCACTTGGCACCTTTCGACTATCCAAATGCATTTCTGAAGAAACAATATGTTCGTCCACATCAGAAATTGGGCCTTTCAACCTTTGAGAGTCCTTCGGGGCGTCGGTCCCATAGTCATCACCTCCATGATCCCGAGCACGGAATCCCTTTTGTTCCTTTGCAAACTGGTCTTCATCCGCATGAGCATCATAAACATCGTGTTCGTCATGCTCAGGAGCAGTACTTGCTCTTATGTCCACACTCACGTCCCCAACGTCTTCTGCACCACTGTGCTCCAAATACGAAGTAGTATTTGTTGTTCGTATAATATCAGGCGGAGACAGTGGATTCTCCCTTTCATTTTGCCGAATCGGAGCACCGAGAGACACTGCTTCAGATGCATTCATAGGCTGCTTAAATGCGTCGGCGCCTTCCTCTTCCACACTGTCCTCTTTAAAGGTGCTCGAATCAGCCTCTGCGTTCTCTCCCTCAAATCTTTGGACATCAGCACCGCCAGAGAAATGCGATCTCTTTTTGATATCTGAAGCTGGAAACACATCAGACCTTTCTTCAATTGTTGCAATGCTCTTTTGTACACCCGAAGACTGTTTTTGTTGGTCCTTCCTCTTGGACTCTTTGTAGGAGAGGGGACCTTCGTTCGTTATCCCTTTGGTTTTCCAAAACTTCAACGCAGCCGAAGCGTCCAGCTCTTCACTATCTTCGCTGGTTGCACCCAAAATGGCATGTTCTGCTGTCGCACCACGTTCTTGTGGTAAATGTTCGACATCGATGCTCGCATCATACAAGTTTTGATTAAATGTCGATATTCCATCGGATCCAGCACCCCCAGATGAAGCGACGGTGGTAGCCGCTGCCTTACTGATAACGTCGGCTTGGGGAGTGAATGATTTCTTTATGACTTTTGCTGCTTTGAATAAATGAGCCTTCTCTGATGACGGCGACAGAGGTTTCGTCGGAGCAGTCCTAGGAAATGCCGTGCCAGATGACGGGGATTTTGATGCAGCTGCTACAGGCGTCTTCGACGGGACGGACCTAGGAGAAGAATATTGAGAGTGCAAGGTAGAGGGACCCTGGTGGGTTTGCATCGTTTTGGTGCTGGGTTCGCCTCTGTCATCGCCACCGAATTGCTGCTGCTGGAGATTGAGCGCCCGGATGCGATCCTGGACAGACATATTCTTGGATGACATCGTGCGTACTCAATCATGGAGAGATCTGCAGCAAGTCATTCCTTCGCCAGCTTGGATAACCGCAGCGAACGAGCATGCAAGGCTTGATCAACAATCGACGAGGAAAAACACAGCAATATCCTCGGTGACGAAGCGGCTGCGGTAGGCGGGACACCGGCCCGTGCAATAGCGAGGGACCGCAATAGCGCTCAGGCAATGGCGGGCCGCGCCAGAGCGGAGCCTCTCCAAGCCGTCGCTCGTCGCTCGTGCGTCGCTCGTTGGGATGGCGGCGCACTTGATCATGTGAATCCATGAGCAAGAAGAGTTGCGGCGGGCGGGGGCCGGGGGCTGCGGATCGCAGCGCGCATGACATGGTTGCCTCTAACGCCGGCCGGCCGCCCCCGCTCCGCTGGCGCCAGCTGGCTGAGCTGGGCCATTATCGTTTCGCCGCGAGAAGAATCGCTCGATAGGAGGCGGGAGGCGGGCACTCTCGCTCAACGAAGCTTTCCTTTCTAACTTTCCGCCAGAAAATAAAAATCAACGCACCTTGTGATCTATCAACGCTTGCACAAAAAATTACAAAATTACATACAGAACATAGAGGTATTCAAATAAATATCTTTCTTTCCCTCGAGACATTCCCGCACTGGTGATAGGTATTCTATTAGAAAAGGACCTTGAAGCGAGACACACGGTCTTAAAGGGGAAGGACAACGTAGGCCTTCGGGCAACCATCCGGGCCATCTAGATTGGCCGAGGGCAACCCCATATGCAGAGTGACCCCCCACAGCCATCAACGCACAGCTGTAATTGTGCCCCGACCAATATCTAGCGATGGCACCCTAGGAACCAGTCAGCGAGTTTTTCGCATCGGGCACTAAGCGCGGGCCGTCCTCAGTCGATTNGGAGAGCCAAAAAGTGACCTTCTGAGCGGATTTTTTTGCCCAAACTGAATATACACGCTAATTAGACCTATATCTAAAACATAGAAGTGCAAAAAAAATTTTTTGTGGGTTTACTGGTTCGGCCCCTATTTCTACTTCTATCATGCTGCTATTGGCCTCTTGGGAGTGGCATTATTAGTAGATTGGTCCTTTGTAATATTTTTGTGTTCATGTGTTACCACACTTTCAACTCCAACTTCAGACTTCAAGCACCCAGCACATCAATTTCACACTCTCATCATTCACAAAACTCTATTCACTTATTCACTGTTTGGCCCAATCAATATTTCAGAGTAGACTCAATATGCATTGAAAGTGTTAATATGATGTGACAGTCTGCTAGTATGAATTGGGTACATACTCTTCTAAGCTCATGTGACTACTGATTAGTGGTGCAGACAGTAATAACTACAAAAACCATAAAAAATCCAACTGTCCAAATACATGTTCAGAATCGTTGAATCCAGTACAACAAATTTCTCAAGTTGAAATCATTGATTGCACCGTAAAGTTTGTTTGAACCTGGAAGGAATGGCACATAATATTCATTGCATAGTTCTCATGGTGATCATTGACCACGAGGAGCTGATGTGTGTAATAAGTTTTACTCTGCACCACACAAACACCAACCCCTAGAGAGCTCCATTTGGAATAAGTGAAGCTCGCTAGAATTGAATGCTAAATTTACCTAATAATGATGGGCAAAAACAAAGGACCAAGGATCAAATTCACACATTAGCTCCATTCATCTTCACCAATATTCATTGCATGGTAGAAAGTTACCTTCTCATGGTGATCATTGACCATGAGGAGCTGATGTGTGTAATAAGTTTTACTCTGCACCACACAAACACCAAGTCCTAGAGAGCTCCATTTGGAATAAGAGAAAAACTTGCTAGAATTGAATGCTAAATTTACCTACTAATGATGGGCAAAAACAAAGGATCAAGGATCTAATGAAAATGGACACATTAGCTTTAGCTCCATTCACCTTCACATTGCTATGCTTGCCTATTAGTCCTTACCTCTCCTTATGAAATCTCACACAAATCACACTCTACCTCACTGCGGATGCCCTAATTACATTCTTCACCATTGTGATCGTGATCCATTTTTGAAAGCTAAATTATGGCCAACTAGCGACTATTCCGATGAGACTGATTTGGGTTCGTGGCTGCATTTCATTGAGACTAACTGAAGTGGTACCCCCTATCTCCCACGATGACAACCCCACGCCTAAAAACATTTGCTCCACATCCCGCCCGTGACTTGCATGCAGAGGTCACCCGTGTTCCATTTTTGCCTCCTCTCCTCCGGCCACTCCGCCCATAATATCATCAATCACCTCCCCCCATGAACCCTCGGCACGGGCACCAACGACGCGAGCTCCCTCTGCAGCTCCAGCACGCCCCCCAACGGCACGTCCCCCCGCACGTTGTTGAATCCCACTCCCGGTCGGGCGCTCACTAACATCACGGGCAGGGAGCTAGGCTCGCGCACGAGGAAGTTGGACAGCTGCCGTCGCGCCACGACGACGCGGCGGGCCAGGTCGGCCTGCTTCACGAGGTCGCACTTCGTCAGGACTATCTGTATGGGCGGCAGCTCCCGCTTCGCCCTCGTCTGTTATTTTTCGCAAAAACGAGATGATGGTGGATGAGAGACGAAGAGAAGTATCGTACACGCGTGCCGCGAAAAATATCCATCAGGTCGGCCGCCGTACCTTCCCATCGCCGGCGGCGGCCCTGGCCATCAACCCGTCCTGCAGATCGCCCAGGAAGTCGAAGTCCGCCCTCTTGAACCCGTGCCGCGCGTCCAGCAGGAACAGTATCCTCTTGAGGCTCCGCCTCTCCAGCAGGTAGTGATGCATGAGCTCCTTCCACTCCCTCGTCCGCTCCTCCTTCGCGAACGCGAAGCCGTACCCCGGAAGATCCACCATGAGCAGCGACATCTTGCCGGCTGCTGCGGCGGCTGCGTCGTCGTCGTCGCCCCCCGCTGGAGAGACGACGTCGGCCGTCAGCTGGTAGAAGGTGAGCTCCTTCGTCTCCCCCGGCCTCGACGACGTCGCGGCCTTCACCCCCCTCGGCAATTTGGCCCCCTCCGGGACCCTCCCCCGGCTACGACGCCTCCTCGGTTCCAGCGCCTCGTCGACGTTCCCGTACAGCAGGGCGTTCAGCAGCGTGGACTTCCCCACGTTCGATCTGCCCGCGATCGCCACCTCGGAGAGGCCTCGCGTCTCCCGCGGCAAGTTCCCGGAGGCGAGGGATCCTGCCTTCCCGAGGAGCCTGACCGGTCTTCGGATTATTTTGCGCCCGTCGACGGAGTCGCCGTCGCGTCGGGAGGAGGAGGAGGAGGCGGAGAAGGGCGGAGGGGGGAGCCAGTGCGCGCCGCCGCCCCTTCCGCCCTCGTCATCGGACCGAGCGAGTTTGCGATCCGCGCCGCCCCGGCCGGCGGTCCTGCTGGGCGGATCGCGTTCGTCCCGTCGGGGCCGATGACGACGACTTCGTTCCGTCTCGCCGAGGTATTCCATCTCCTCCCATTCGTCCAGGGTCTCGTCGCCCCTCCTTCCCCGCCTGCCGGAGCCGCCCCGTCCCCCCCTCCCATCTCCTTCGCCATCGCTCGATTTCTTCTTTTTACGCCTGCGCTTCTTCTTCGGGCGTATGCCCACGCCGATCCGCTCGATGTGAGCGAGGATGGATGGTATCACCGGCGTGGCCCTGAAGGCCGCGCGGTTGCTCGTCTCCGTTTCGCCGCCGCCGTCGCTGCTGTCGTCCAGCTTCAACTCCGCGCCCTCGGTCTTCGGCTTGGGCGTGCTACTCGCGCCGAAGAATCGAACGTGGCCGCCTAGCGAGGAGATGGCCGGCGGGCCGTCGAAGCGTCGTCGACGCTGATGATGGGGGATCGCGGGCCGTTGCCACCCGCCGACTCCGTCGACCGAACCGCGGCCGACGCGGTGCCCTCCCGAGGAAGTCGCTGGCAGCGCGGCGGCCGTAGACGACGACGACGACGACGCCAGCCTGCGCTCGATCCATGGCGTCGACGACGATACTCGGAGACGCGCAGCGGACTGGAGCGATCGCTTCCATGGAGCCGCGGCGGCCCTCAGCAGCGAGGGGTTCATGGCCGCGGTCACGAGATAGGGGCGATGGGTAGATAGTAGATGGTAGATGGGTATTGTGCAAAATTGTGCGGCTGTATGTATGTGCATGCAGTCTGGAGAGCCGCTACGGCTAGACTTATTAATTCCTATGTGACGTATCCAGTGTATCCAACTATCGCCAGATCCCATTTTCGCCAAAAAGCATCAATGAAGACATCTTCGAGACATTTCTCGACTTCCGCGCCCACGCCGACCCTCCGCTTCGCGCCCCCAATATGTACATACATACAGCCGTCCATTCCATGATACATTCGTAACTCGCATGCACATCGCTTGCACACTCTTTCCATCGCCCGCTGTCCCATAGGCCGACCGTGCTTGTTGGAGCATCGGCCGGCAAGCTAGCACCGGCGTGGGCTCGACCACTGGCCCGTCGCCCGACTGTTGGGTTCGCACCGGAAAACGCCCGACTCTCTTCGCGAGAGGATGAGCGAGCACTCGATGAACCTCTCCGCCCACCGCCTCGGTTCCGGCGCCGGCGACGCTATGATGGACGCCGAGTTTTCCCAGGAAGCTCAGCATTACGGGCAGGGGGGCGGCGCTCCGGCATATCAAACGCAACCGCACTCTCACGCCCGATCCCAGGCCCAAGAAGAGCAGCGGGCCCGCGCCTCTCACACCCATCACAACTTCCACTTCGGGGGAACCGTCCGCTCCTCCGCCAACCCTCCCTACTTCGACTACCACGGAGCCGACGGCGGCGGCTCTGGCGGCGGAAACGACGAGTACACGCGCCACGGCTCCTTCGGCCGCCCGAGCGGGGGCGAAAACGAATCCTCCCACCTCCTGCTGCGGGAGCGCCATCGACGCCGACGGCGTCGCATCTGGCTCGCCGCGCTGTGCCACCCCCTCCGATGCCTGCTCGAGAGCGCGGTCGACGATCGCCTTTGCAGGTCGTTCTGCTTCGGGGCCATAGACGGGATGCTCACCGGATCGGGGATACTGGGCGCGTGCGCCGGATTGGGATTGCTCGACCTCCTGTCCTCCTCGGACATCGCGTACGCCTCCGTGGCGTGGGTGCCGTTCGCGCTGACGCTTTCGGCGACGTTCTCGGACGGCGTCTGCATCGCGATAGGACACGTGTGGAGCGACTCCCTAATGGCGTCCGCCGCCCACAGGGAGAGGGAGGAGGAGTTGAGGAACTTCGCGACCGATCGATCCGATTCCAAGAGCAGGCTCGTGGACGCGCTGTTGATGGCGGGGATGCTCAAGATAGACGCCATGAGCGTGGCGGACACGCTGGAGGGATATCCGGATCTGTTCGTCAATGCCCTGTTGGGCGGCGGCTTCCAGGCCGACGAAGGCGGTGCCAGGGGGGATAGATCGCCCAGCATGTTCTTGGACGAAGCCGCCGCCGGCGAGCAAAAGCGGCCGCATCTGACCTGGGAGACCGGATTCGGACCGGACTCGCACCATCACGGCGGATCGAACGGATTCTTCGAACATCACTCCGCGGCGATGACAATGGCGGCGGGGGCGGACGGAGGTTCCCACCAGTCGAACATCGCGGCATCGGAGAGCCGCTTGGAGGGATTCTACATGATGTCGAGCTTCGCATCCTTCTCGGCGATGCCGAGTCTGGTCTTTTACATCCTGCTCCCGCGTATGGTTCATGCGTTGGTCGCGGACGAGAATGTCAACGTGGATGGATTGGTCAGGTGGTTGTCGTTCTGCATCGTAGCTGCGGTCATGTTTTTCTTGGGCGCCTGGAAGAGGTGAGTCCATCACAATTTAACAATTTGGTACACTTGTTTTGAGGAGGCTCTAGCTGATTGTCAGTCATTCTCCGGGACGTTTTTGGACCAATGAAGCCATTTCTATTCGTCCAACTGGTTTTCGTGCGGCATAAGAAATGTTTGTGTATTGGTTATATGTATCGTTACTGGTTATTCGTTCGGTTTCGCGTTCAGAGTATTTGTGATCAGCGGCTAAAGGCTGATAGGGCTAGATGTATTGAAGTTAGCGTCAGAGTTGAGCAACTTGTATTGAGGGATGTAGGTATGTTCAAAATGGAGGACTGGACATCCTAAGGTAGGCATGACCCCTGACATAAGTATGGCTACAGAGACCAGGTAGATATCTCTTTGGTCTGACACCAAGTGTTTTGTTATGGAGCGTCCACACAACACATTTCCTGGTGCAATCCAACTAAAAGGGATAGTCACGCGTATGATCTAGGCTACCAACTATCCGCGATAAAATTGGATGAGTGTGGAGTTCTTGGCATCAGTTATCTGGCCAGTTCATTTCACCAACGCCATCATTATTGCGTTTGCCATCAATACCTAGCAACGGCAATGGAATAATGGTATGTGTTGCACCAACCAGCACCAACGTTTTCACCAACGTCGCGCCTGCAACCTCTGCCCAGAGCTCTGCCATGCATCCATATTTGCATTCAGAGTTCAGATACTGCATGCGGATTATTGGTACATCACTGCACAAGACCCCCACTGTTCTGCAGTCAGCGACGCGATGATCTTTGATGTCAGAACCCCACAAAAGTATCTTTCACATCACGGAAGGGGTCCCAGTTTTTGTTTTTTATGGTAATGTATCGTTGATTTCAGAAGATACTTGACAGAATTTTCTAGAATATTTTGCCTATTTATTTGTCTTTTGTCCCTAATTTGTCGTCAAAAGTATAATATCCGTGGAAAATAAAAACGAATGATCCCCCTGGGATCTCATCGCGCATCGCGCGGCGCGTCGTCAGTCGGTGCTTTTTGCTTTGCTCCTTTGCTCCACAGGAATGATGAACCGTTCCCAACCCCGATGCTCTCATAACCTCTCATAACATAACGTTGCCATTCGATCGGCCCACCACTGCTTCGGTATCCTCGCCCCCGCCCCAGACTTCCGCCACCCCCGCCACACTTCTCTCCAAACGCTCAATCGCCATGATCTTCTCGTTTCGCCTCATCGCTCGCCAGTGTAGCCTCCTGGCCCACCCCCGCTCAACGGCATCGGCGAAGTCCGCAGTAGTCAGAACAGTCCGCCAGAATGGAACACTTGTACAGTCGATCTCCTCTAGCAGAGCGTTTGTATCGCCCGCCCCAGTCATCATCGCGGCTACGCTCCTGTGTGCCACTGCATCGGTCGCTTCCCGCGACAAAAAGGAATACGCGACGCAATGTTCGGCAGGCTCACTTGGTGGCGAGGCAGTGATGCTTTCGCCTTCGACTGAGCCCGCCACAGGCATTCTATTTCCTCGTTTGTGCAATGGGATGACCCTGGCCGGTTGTGGAGTACGTGTCAAATGGGGGTTTGTTAAGGTGCGTGAGGGCCAACTCCCAGTAAAGGCAATTGCCCGAGAGCTATTGTTCTGACTTCAACTTTTTGCTCGTCGAAATGGATGTAGGTGTACGCAGTTGGGACTTACTTGGACACGTTGGCGATGTCAGCAGTGAAGAATCAAGGAGAAGCTGCAGTGAAGAAGGCACTGTTGGATCCTAGCTATCCTAGAACCATTCGCATTGTAATGAATCGCAGCCTTTCCATCGATAAGTACACGGCTGCAATCATCGAAGCACTGGAACCACGCATGAACGGCGAAGATCTGGGAGCTCTCGAGGAATTCAAAAAGCTCAATCCTCCCGTAGATTTAGTTCAGGGGGCAGAGATGGAAATGACCATTCGTGGCGACGTATTACTCTACATGAATGCAGTCGGGGGAATTGGCCAGATTAAGAGTGCTGTGTTTACAAAGGCTCTGTGCGATGTTTACTATGGGACTGATGCAGTTAGCCCAGGCCATTTGGAGAGTGTTGTTTCTGGTGTGAAGGGCTTGTAGATTATGATCCGTTGCACACACAGTTGGTGTGCAACGTCTGAATGAGGTCGAGTCAGCACAGGGCTTCGTGAAATGATGTTCCAGCTTTCGAACTCGTTGGATCTATGAAGTCAAATGTGCGACTGAGTTTTGCAACACCCTCCTGGTCGAGTTACATGTGTACCCCCTACGTAATGATAAATGTGATCCGATTGATAGTAAGTCGGCAAATGCATGGCATTGGCCTCGAGGAATGACTAGTTTCAGCTATCTGAAGTGACTTTGAGGCTCTACATGATGTACCAATTGGAACTGTATCATACCATGTAATACTGTGTATTAGCACATGGTTGTTCCTGCAGGTTCCTGCTATTTCAACACAACAGTAGATGGCAGTTTCCACGTGTATCTTCATTTTGTTTGAAAAGGCCCATGCTTGTTCACTTTCATCTGGGTTCTATTTTACCTCTTTGTTATGACAAGCTGCACAGATGCACACATTTAATATCAAACAGAGCAATTCATCAAGGTTCCGCACCCAACCCAAGCACAAGGTGCTATAGCCCCCAGATATTGATTTAACCATAGATGGTTTTGTGTATCACAATGTCTCTGACGTGTTCCATTGCTATTTCTTATACTCTCTATTGGTATGGATAGAGATAAAACTCTTCAGTCTTCATCTTCAGTATGACAGTCTCTTATTATTGGAACCAGCATCGATTCCACCTGACTCTATCCGAATAGCAATGACGTCTTTCCACTTCATCATTTCCTCTTCATGGCAGTACTGATATCACATTTTGTGCAAGTGTAGACGTGGAAGAGAGTCTGATCACTATCAATATCAAGCTTTTACAGGTATGACCTCTCTCCTTGGCCTCAAAAACCTATATGCACCATTCAGCAGCTAGCTTCGCCTTTGTAGTATATAAATATAATTGTGATGTGATGATATTGTGCTGGGCACGCTGATCCTCAAGTTCCCTTAAAATAATTCTGGTTGGCGTCATAGTCATAGCTGGGATTACGGTAATTGATTAGGATGGCGAGGCAGACATCACACACCGCACAGTCCATGATGTCAATGTCATGATTTCTTTTTATTTTGTTTCTACTGTCCTCCCTCGTCCTTGTACTCATCCTCATCCTCATCCTCATCCTCGTCCTCGTCCTCGTCCTCGTCCTCGTCCTCGTCCTCGTCCTCGTCCTCGTCCTTGGCGACAGAGGCAGGAGGCAGAGGCAGAGGGAGGCATATGCCGAGGCATATGCAGATGAATTGACCAATCATGGACTGGCCCTACCAATACCAAATGTCACTCCACATACCTCCCATTGCATCAGGCCACCCCCAAACTATGATTCATTCTAGGTATGCTGCGTGGTCATCTTTCCCACAAGTGGAGAGTGGAGTCTTGGTCATTGGAGTGCACACAGTGAACATGCACACAACGGGGGGCACCTAGGGCCCGTAAATAGACCGTAAACGGGGACAAACCGAGACCGCCCAAAGACGACCTCACGTACACTAGCATGTCTTGTACCGGCACAACGGAAGGAGGAGCCTCTTACGTATCCGGGAGTGAGACATGATGATGTAATCTCACGCACATGCATCACATGCATATTTCCGTTTTCCGTCGTCGGTCGTCGCCTGATAATAGCCGTCCGCTCGCCCTCCTTCATTCCATCCCTCGCTTGCGAGCTCATCGTCCGCCAAGTCGCTGCCGCCCCGTCTTCCGTGAGACCACGGGGGATACATCGTGGCCGGGGGGTTATTGGTAGAGCCTGGTAGAGCAACCCGAGGCTCCGAGAGGCACAATATCCAATAAATTGTATCAATCATGCTCCGATCAGTCGCCCGCGCGATCGCGGCGTTCGCCCTCCTCGTCCCGGACGACGGCGGCGTCGTGGTGCACTCCTACTCGCCGATCCCCCGGCACCGTCCTCCGCGGTCGCCGGCGTCCTCGATGGCGCTGGTCCCTTGGAGGCATCAGCCGTCGATGGTCCAGCTGCGACGGGTGGTGCGCTCGTGGCATTGGCAGCCCGCCGCCCGCGGCGGCAGCGCCCTGTCGTCCGGCAACTTCTACGACGACTTCGAGGACTTCAGCGATTTCGGATCCTCCGGCGATTCGAACGGGAACGACGACGATAAGGAGGGAAAGAAGGGGGGCGGAGACTCCGGGGCCGACGTGCCCCAAGCCAGCTCGGACGGTGCGGCGGGCGATGATGCCGTCATGAGAGAACTGCGAGAGCGCATGAACAGCCTCGCGAATCAAAAGGATGACGACGCGTACGAAGACGACGACGACGAGGACGAAGAGGACGACGAAGACGCCGACAGCGGATCGGCCCTGCCGGATCTCGAGGGCAACACCCTCTCCAGCATCGACGACCTCATCGGCTTCGCGCAGGCCAAGGCGCGCGAGAAGGCCAAGGACAGGACGGGCGGCGAGGCGGCCAAGGCGGCGGGGGGGACGTGGGAGGACGAGAATTGGGCCCGGCCGGTCCCGCGCGCGGACGACGAGACGGGGGACAAGCTGGATTACGACGACATCCTGGAGGGGGGGGTGGTGCTGATCGCCAACCCGGCCAAGTTCTGCGCCGACATCGCCCGCGAGGGGAAGGACGACGGCGGCAAGGGGGGCGGCGTGGGCAAAATTTTGGGGGGATTGTTCGACGATCCCTTCCCCACGTCGCAAACGTCCAAATCTTCGGGAGGGGGCGGCGGCGGCATCAGCCCCGCCCTGCTGGCCAAATTCGGCATCACCCTGCCCCCCTCCCCGGACCTCGGGCCGGATAGGCGCGCGGACCTGCTTCCGGTGGTGCTCCTCATAGACCGCGATCCGCTGAGGGGATGCCAGGCCGTTTTGATGAACAGGAGGACGGGCAACCTCATGGGGGATTTGCCCCCGAGCCTCTTCGATACGGATCCGGCGGACGAAGCCGGGAGCGGGGACAAATTCACGTCCCATCCTCTGTCGGCGTTCATGATCCAGCCATTGTGGTGGGCGGGATCCTCCCCGGGGGGGAACGCCGCCGACGACGGCGGCCAGTCCAACAGGGGGGGAGGCGTGAAGGCCATCGACATGGTCCACGCCTGTCCCTACGTGAAGGGTTCCAACCCCCTCCCGAAATCGGACGGGCTGTACTGGGGAGGCAACCCCGTCCAGGCGCAGGAGGCCATGAAGGACGACCGTCTGGAGAAGCCGCTGAGCGGGTTCGACTTCCGTTTCTTCATCCAGAGCACGAGGTGGATACCCTCGCAGCTGGAGCAGGAGATCGAGGATGGGACGTGGTTCCTGGCGACTGTGTCCAAGGAGGTGCTGTTTCGGTCGAGGGACAGGTTGGGGGCAAAGAGGGCGAAGCCCCTGTGGACAGAGATCGTGGAACTTTTGGGGGAGGACTACAAGCACATACGTGACCAGCTGTATGGGGAGGAGGAGTGAGGAAGTAATTATTTTGCATGATGATGTCTCATCGTGGATTTTTGCTTCAGGGGCAGGAGGCTAATGTTTTTCAGCATGGAATACCATACGGCGACCATGATTAAATATTGCTATATATGTGGTTGGAACAGTGACAACGAGGCGATATAACTACTGGATGATCATGTAGTGCATATTGAGTGGATCGAAAAGTGACAATAATATGTCTTCGGTACGAGTTGAGTAGTGTTAGTGTCCGCAAAATGTATTCAGTGCAACCATTCTCTGTTCTCCATCAACATCGCCACCTCCACATTCTTGGTTGTAATCTCAAGTAGAAGTAGGCTGTATTCCCACTTTCCCACTATGCATGGTTATCCTGGCCAACATGTTATCCGCGACACCAAAATTAGAACATACTTTCATTTCATCCTTGCTTTGCTTTCTCGACCCGCTCTGCCAACTCAGCCGCGTGTCTGCTCACGCATTTCGACATGGATATTTGAATGCTACGACAGGAGTCTTCGCCGACATCTTCGAAGGTAATCCCATCCCCCGCCGCAGCTGTCTGACGCCGGATTTGGGTGTCGGACCAACAGCTCCGAAGTTCGGAGAGGTGATTCCCGCAACCCAGAGCCAGGGCTCGGCATGCCCTGTTCCAGAATCGTGTAGGATGAGTGGGCCATTCATTCATTTGATGATACGACCAGATAGGACTATGAACTCACCATAATTCATGTGCTTCACGTGCACACGATTTGCTGTACCGAGGTTTATTGTCCCCTTTCTTGGTGGCAGTAGTAGTGATATCCCCCCCGCTCTCATCTCCTCCAATGAATGTGCTCGCTGCTTCGCTTAGAGCGCTCCTGTTGCCGTCTTTATCATTGTTCTCGCTCTCCGCTGACTCCCAATTGAAGAAACGAGATATCCTCGCACGGCTCCTCGCGGCCGGAATCGAATCTGCGCCTTCCCTATCAGAAATTTTCGTCTCTGATACTTTCATTGCCACCTGTTCATCATTTGTCGACTGGCACTCCTTCAGGACGCGCTCGAGCTGCCGACATTGCTCGAGCCGCTCGACGCGTTGCTGATCGGCGAAGGCTGTGAAGGGGCTGTTGGGAGAAGCGAACAACGTCTTCGCGAGGCGGTCCATCAAGCCGTCCTTCTCGCCGTCATTGCCATTTGCGGTAGACATTTCGTGATGGAATGCCAGCCGAGGGCGGGGACTGTGCGGATGATGAGGCAATTATGCGTGGTTAGGCGTCGACGGTCGTCGGTCGACGGTCGAGCGAGGAGCGAGGGCGAGGCGAGGGGATGGATGCTGATGCACTGATGATGGATGAGGCAGGGATAGAAAGTGATGAGAGGTGAGATGTGAGATGTGAGATGGGAGAGGCGTGGGAGGTGAGAGCCTGTGAGAGCTACGAGCTTGCATCAAATTATGACTCAGGGGTGTTCGGACGCAAAAAATTCGCATTTTGTCTCAAATAAAATAAGTAGATAATTTTCGCCCCCTATCCCTAATATTACCCTACATGTCATCACAGCTGATCGTATCAACTCGAGAGGTTTCGATCGATATATTATATATATGATACCCATGGTTGTTTTTCATGGGATCACAGTCGCGCAGCCACTCGAAGGCAGCACCCGCAACATAACACGCCAAGACGGAACGCAACCACATTACATAGCGTCCATCGGCTCGTGCTCCTCCATAACATCCCAGAACCGAGGGCACAAGTGGAAAACATCTCCCCAACATGCCCAAGGACGTGCCTGTTGAATCCCCGGATGATCCGCGTGTCCGAAAGGCCGCTAAGCTTCGCGATGAGAACCCACGTCTCACGCTGAAGGAGGCAATGCTGGCAGCGAGATTTCCGTCTCTGACTGCGTCGAGGAGGAACGAAAGCAGAAGTGGGTGAACCGCCGCTGCCAGACGAAGCGTCGAAAGCCACAGCTCAAGAGCCCACCAGAGAGCATCTCGGTTGCCACTGAGTCGCCCACCATCTCGACTTTGACGGCCCCATCTCATCCAGCTCCGGTGGCGAAGAAAACACACAGGACCAGTGCTCAAGCTCAGAGGAAGCGTGCTGCTGATACGATGCAGGCGTGGCATGAGAAGAAGGCGCACAAGCGAGCAACCACTTTGTATGCGGAGCAGTTGTTGTTGCCGAAGAGCCAGAGGATGTCTGCGAAGGACGTTGAAAAGGCTGTGAAGGCTGATTATCAATGCGGGCCATCAGCGCGATCAATTTCTAGATATGTTAAAAAAAAGATGGCTGGTCACTCCCCTCTCAAGCGTGGTGAACCCGGGGACATCCCCCCCAATCTTTTCAAAACTCTCTCTATTGCATACACGACATTCAAGAAGATCTCTCAGGTGAATGGCAAATGCGACACTGAGTGCACTAGGAAGAAGCTGATGATTCGCACCAATGCGTGCATCAAGAAGGATAACAAATCCTATTCGACCGTGGATCGTTTGATAAAGGCAACGGCTCCCATGTTCGACGTCGACAAGGGGAAACAGCAGGAGGACAGGCGTATTAATTGGACGACCAGGTACAACCTTGAGATGTGGTTCGGTAGTTGGGAGGGTGATCTCGTGGATCTGGGCTTCGCCGTGAAGAATCAAGCGGGACAAGTTATCATCCCTGAAGAGCAGCTAAAAAATATGATCAACTTCGATGAAACATGCCTGTCTTTGGATGGCAGTGAGGGGAAACGTGGAGGACGTCCAACAGCTGTGTTCTACGATCCAAATCTCCCTCGTGTGGGTAAACCCTCGAGCAAGAGTGCCAAGACGACGACGATGATCACAGGCAGCAACGCTCTCGGTGAGGCACTCCCTCCACATTTTCAATTTCAGACTGCAGCTAAGACGGAAGAAAATGAGAGGGTGCGGATCCAGCTGTTGAACTGGATGCCAGATGTCATGGGGAAATTTGGGGCGGACGAGAGGAAGCGCTGACCCATCTCGATTGGGCTGAATGAAAAGGGGGGGATGGATGACGAGGAGTTTGAGGAGTATTTCCTCAACGGGCTGACTGCTCTGTACCCACACGCCCGTGACGTCCCAGGGAGAAGGGTGCTCATCAAATGCGACAGTGGACCGGGCCGCATGAACAAGAAACTCCTCGCGAGGGCACGCAACTTGGGGTTTTATATTTACCCCGGAGTTCCCAACACCACCGCTGTCACCCAAGAGACCGACCGCAACTATGGCCCATTCAAAACTCAGTTCCGCAAGAATCTCGACGCCCTCACCCAAGCTCGAAGCAGTGAGCAGAAGTCAACTTCCCTCCAGCCGTGGATGGTCGGACTCATTGTTTTCGGGGGAAAAGACAACCTCACCAAGTTCGAGATCCCCCCCGAGGACTGCGCCTTCACCCGTGCCTTCTCCAAGGAAGCCTGCCTCAATGCGTGGGAAAAAATTGGAGCCGCCCCCCTGACCAAGGCCTGTCTCAATGACAAGCAAGTCCGACGTGAGCTGGGCGACGCTGATGACGACTTCAACACTCTGATGGAATCCCTCATGGACGCAAATGATTCTGCCTGTGCGCTGCTTGATCGCAGTGGTTATGAGGGGAAACATTTCAAGGCGACATGCAAGAAGGTGAAGAAGAGGAAGGAGGAACTCACCGTCGCGCACACAGTCAAGCGGCAGCGGCTGTTGGCGGATGCCCACACTCATGGTGAGAAATTTCATGCTACCGGTGGCTCTCATCTAACCACCCACGACATGTTCAAAGCGATGGAGTTCCCAGTTAGGGAGAAGAAGATAAAGGAGAGAGAGAAGCTAAAGGATGAGAGGCTCAAGCGTCAAGCGAACAAGAAGAAGGCCCTCCAAGTCCTGGTGCTTCCAAAATCTGTGGAGACTTACAACGTGAAAGAGTTGGACATTCTTCTCAAGCATTGGATGGTGCAGGTGGAGGGGAACAAACCAGAGAAGGTGGAGAAATGGAAGGAGATCCTCGAGAAGAGGATTGATGCCCCTCCCTTTCAGCTCTGGTCTCAGGCTGACCAGGATGAGCTCGATGAACTGAAGAAGTTTCACATCCGAATTGAAGACACCGAGCTTGGGAGGCACAGGGGTCTCCTGAAGAGGGAGCTGTTCTCAAGGGTTCATTCAATGAATGAGGATGAGAAGGACGAGCTCCAGGCAGAGCTCAACGCTTCCAGGCTCTCTGTGGAGTCCACCATGACCTCATCTGCACCTGCGCAGATGCCTCCCCTCCCCCCCCCTGATCAAGCCACTGAGGCTGTGGGGGGAGATGGGGCTGCTGGGAGCGAAGATGGAGCTGGGGACGAGGGGGCATGTTAGGAGATGGTTCATAAATGATAAATGTAGGATTGTATTGCATCTACTCACCTCTCTTGCACTATATAGCACCCACACCTGCTCGACACGACACGACGCGGAAATGGACGCTCGAGCGGCACGTGCCGACTCAGTCAGGTGGAGCTGGCAACGCGCCCCCTGGGCCTTGCGGCACACAACCAACCGCCAAGGATGATGGCATAGGGGTGGTAGATGAGTCCTACATCGTTTTCCTGGACCCCCCGCACCCCTGGTGGCCATACGGGGACCACCACGGCCATGGCGGTCGACGCCGGTGATTGCCGTTGAAATGCGAATCTGAATTGTGTCTCAGCCGGTCCAGCCGGTGGTTGCGTGTCAGCGATGATCAGGCGCGTACATACGTACGTACCGTATTGTAACAGTGGGTATTTGCTAGATATTTCTACGAAATCCAAAATACTCTACATACGTTTACGTAAATAATCGCTAAGCAGGATTCGCCTGATCGACGGGTCAGCATTCGAAGCAATCTCGTAGCTCTATGGCCACACATCCGTCAGCAATTGCCAAACATCCGTCATGGCATCCGTCATTTTTGTTTGTACGTAGGAACTGGTATACACGATTTAGGCCAGCTCACGGGCACTGATGGGACCCATTTTGGTAACAAAATGGGTGCAATTCGGGCCAAATTTTCGGATGACGGACGGATGCGTCATCCAAAATGGCCCCAAAAGAGTGGTCAAACATCCGCAGATGTGTGGCCATAGAGCTAGTGAGAGCCTCCTGGTGAGAGAGGGGAGAGGGGAGCGGATCGGGATGAATTCTGTGTTGTTGGCTGTTGGCTGTTGTGCGGGACGTCTTAGGCGGGCTTTAGTGCCACGTGTAACGTCTCCGCGGGCTGCTAGCTTTTTGTTTTAGAGTGAAAGCGAGTGGGTGACAATAGGACCCACGAAGTTGGCCTTCCCTGAAAAAGGAAACCTGGGTATCCTCAACAATTTCATTTTACGCAGGTGNGTAGACCATGCTGGTCCCTTTCCTTGCTCCTGGTGGAGCTCAAGTTGGACTGGCCATTTCGTCCCACCTCGCTCCACAAAATAATCGAATATTTTCGGCCGTGGAAGGTAATTATGGATCTTGTAAGATCCTGTACCCAAAGGACCCGTGCCGTTTACGGCGTGTGGATAATTCACAGTGCATTTGTAAATATATGTAGGATGAGTACCAATACCAAGCAGGTGTGCGCTGGGACAGATGGCATCACATCAGCCATTTTCTTGAATCGGATATTTCTTTATGTCCAACGCTAGACATGAGTGACTTTTGATGTTAGTCATGAGTTAACGTAGAAGGGACCCGTGGGGCATAAAACACAGACACAGGGCCTATGTCACTCACTCATGATCATGAGAGCCAAGACCAAGAAGTCGGTGTTTTCAAGGTGTTGCTTCCAATCATTTGTTCCCTCTCAATGACAAAGATGGGACTGTTGATGGTGGCCAGACTGCCTGAGTCTGGGTGTGGGATAGCTTTGATGGGACATAATCATCTATCATAATTTTGTGATTGAGCAATCATATTTTGTCTCCCCCGCCTCCCTTTGCCTTTGTGTGGCGGTGAGGCTCCAATACCAATAGCATGGATAGTGTATTGTGGTCACCATTTTTTGAAATGTGAAATAATTGTTGGGTAAATGAAGGTCGTGTTTTAAGGCCGCTTCTAATGCAGCAAAGGCCAGCTTGCCTACTTATAGTGTGGGTCAATCTTTGCCCTGCACAGTGGAAACGTAAGACGTAAAGGGGTGAGTGCAGGTCAAAATGCACACCTGTCACCTGTTTTCACCATTGTTGGGTACAATGCTCGTCCAACAGACATATTTTCCTCAATGTGGCAATACAGTGGATGCCCTACTACTATCCAATAGTTCTGTCCAGTAGCCTCTCTCCCACATTGTCTATGGTATTGTCTGAAACAGTCTGAGAGCCCTGAGTCCATCTCAGCCTCAGAACTCAGAATTAGCTGCCATTTTAATTACATCAAACTCCCCCCCCCCCATGACCTGCCCGATCCACTGCCACTGTGTATCTACTCTCTATCCATTCACCGCTTTCACTTTCATCATTTATTTGTTGTAACATACTCATCCTGGGCTACGATACCTCTGCTTAGCTTGCTCTAGCTGGGGGGGTTGAAAAGAAGTGGCTTGCTCCATCTCCTCGTTTCACCATCTCTTGGGGACTCCCCTTTACCAGATGAATATTCCCGCGTGTATGCCCGCCCGAGCGAGAGGCTGGTCTCTTTATGCAATAACAAGATGGGTGCTATGACACCGACATAAATCAATGCGACATAGGTGACATAGATCAGCCACTTTTACATCCCGCCAAAATGTAAATATGAATTCCCACATGATTGGAACTTATCGATATCATGGCACGATCGAAGACGCCCAAATGGCATAGATAGGCCCAGGTACGTAAAACTTGCTACCCATTTGGGGCTGCACAAAAGAGGAAGAGAGGGAAAGAACAAAAGCCAGCCAAGCGAAGCCAGCCATCACACGGGAATCTTGCAAGCCGAAGCAAGACGTATCAAAGCATGGAAGGTCAGGAAGTAGGGCAGTTCAAAATTTCAATTTGGTAATTTCAGGCTTTTCAGGAGCCTGTTTTACCAATTTTTTGGCACTTTTTACCAAAAATTACCAA